>JADLZL010005574.1:0-175673 GCA_015844335.1 Chrysopogon serrulatus | reverse complement strand
ACATCACAGTCGACGCCTTTCACACTCCAGGATTCGTGGTCCGCCACTCCTGGTGTGACACCTCCCCGCCGAAGTTTTCGCTTGTCCCCAAGCAGGTGCATTGGGGAATCTCGCCTTGATCACGCTTGTAGTCCTCCTAAGTAGTGATGGAGTCTGGTAAACTGACCCATGTCAGCTTGACTTGAGCAATGGCCTGATTGCTCTTCTTGACTAGGCGCTTGTCCAGTACCGCCGCGGGCTTAGTCTCGGTAGCCTAAAGATCAGTGACCTATGGAAGATGATCAAAGACAGGAGTATGGTCTGAAATAAATGATTTGAGCTGTGAGACATGGAAGACAGGATGTATTTCAGCATGGTCAGGCAACTACAACCGATAGGCCACCTTGCCCACCCTGTCGAGAATCCGATATGGACCATAGAACTTGTATGCCAGTTTGGGATATGGCCTGTTTGCAACCGAGGACCGAGTGTAAGGCTGGAGCTTCAAGAACACCTGGTCACCAATTGAAAATGTAATCCTGTCTTTTGTGTCGCCCATCAACTTCATTCTGTTTTTGAGCTCTTGCCGATGAGCTTTGAGAGAATCCAGGTGCTGGGCTCTATGCTCAATAACTTCAGAATGGGGTTGGCATATCTGCACTAATAGTAGGAGCTGCTCCAAAGTTGACATCATAGCCATAGTGCCTTGAACGGTGAGCAACCCAGAGCACTGTGAAGAGAGGAGTTATACCAGAGCTCAAACCAAGTTTTCCATGATGTAGGGGAATCATGCACTGCACATCGAAGATACATTTCTAGGCACTGATTGACCCGCTCTGATTGCCCATCAGTTTGTGGATGGTATGCTATGCTTAGTTTGCGGTCCACCTTGAACAGCTTGAACAATGTTTTCCAGAAATTGCTAACAAAGATGGTATCGCAGTCAGTAACAATAGAGCCAGGCATACCATGTAATTTCACCACTTGATCTAGGAAAACCTGAGCAATAGATGTAGCTGTATATGGATGCTTGAGGGGGATGAAATGAGCATATTTTGTGAGTCGGTCCACAACCACTAGAATGACACTATACCCATTAGATTTGGGTAACCCTTCAACAAAATCCATTGTTAAGTCTTGCCATACTCCTGTTGGAATTGGAAGTGGCTAAAGGAGTTGGAGGGAGTGTTTTGCATGTTGGCAGACAGAGCATTGCTTGATAAATGCTTTGACATCAGTTCTGATACCTTTCCAAGAGAAGTGTTGTTTGAGCCTAGAATATATGACTGTGATGCCAGAGTGGCCCTGTCGGTGTTTCATCATCGATAGCCTGCCATGGGGTTCCCGCAGCAGTTGATTCGGATCTCGGCGAATACTAGAATCGGCGGTTCACGCAAGAGACACTCGGTTTATCCTGGTTCGAGCCCTCGTTGTCGAGTAAAAGCTCTACTCTAGTCGGCCTTGGCCTTTTGCATTGGATTGATGTATGATTATGTGTTGTTGTTCGCTATTACAATAAGGGTGCTCGGGCTCCTTTCTATGAGAGAAAGGAGCCAGAGCTTTGGTTCTAATCCTAGTCCGACTAGTAAAGAGAGTTCTGTTCCTATTATAGGAGTTACTTTCTATCTGTCTAACTAGGATAGGACGTCATCTACTCGGAATCGGTCTGTCGGTGTTTAACCACCGATAGCCTACCACGGGGTTCCCGTAGCAGTTGATTCGGATCTCGGCGAATACTAGAACTCGGCGGTTCATGCAAGAGACACACGGTTTTATCCTGGTCCGAGCCCTCGTCGTCGAGTAAAAGCTCTACTCCAGTCGGCCTTGGCCTTTTGCGTTGGATTGATGTCTGATTGTGTTGTTGTATATCGCTTGTTACAAAGAGGGTGCTCTGGCTCCTTTTTATGAGAGAAAAGAGCCAGAGCTTTGGTTCTAATCCTAGTCGGACTAGTAAAGAGAGTTATGTTCCTATTATAGAAGTTACTTTCTATCTGTCTAACTAGGATAGGACGTCATCTACTCGGAATCGGTCCTCTTGCTTTTGTCCTGCGGCCCTATCTGGGCAAGAGTCATGCCGATAGGGGACCGTCTTGGTCCCGCATCGACAAGCTCTCGAGCATTTCAAAGTAGAACTCAGGAGTCGACTTATTTTCTGAGTGATGCTTTGAAGTGGTCTTCTGATAGCTTCTCTTCTTTTTTCTGTGCACCGTAGGTGCACTCATTGAGTGTAGCCCCCGAGCCTCTCGCTATTTATTTACAAATAGCTGGAGGTTCTTAAGGAAAGTAGAAAAAAATTAAGGGTGTATACCCTATAGCCCCCGAGCCTTTGCCCGAGTTGTTTTCATAAAAGAAGTCGGATGAAGGCTTTTTAATCTTTTTGGGTCTTCCTTGATTGCCTTTTTTTGTGCGCCGAAGGTGCACTCATTGAGTGTAGCCCCCGAGCCTCTTGCTATTTGGAACAAAAAGCGGGAGGGTCCTTATGCGCCGAATGGTGCACTCAATGAATGTAGCCCCCGAGCCTCCTACTATTTAGAACAAAAAGCTGGAGGGTCTTGGAGAGAAAGCTGGAGGGTCTTAGAGAGAAAGTAGATTGAAGCTGTAGCCCCCGAGTTTTTTCCGAGTTCTTCTTGGGGAGAATCGGACAGAGACTCATGACTATCTTTTTTGCTGATTTATCCTTGACTTGCTTTTATGTCTGTTCTTTAATGGTTGGATTGGCAAAACCGGCACAAAGAAAGGTCAGACGCTTTTACTGTGAGAGGATATTCTTAGGATATGCCTCTTTACTGTGCTCTTTACTGTCTTCTTTAAGTCTTGTCAGTGTTTCTCTGTTTGGGTGGACATGGTCTTTTGTATCGATCTTGTCCTATAAATAGGCGCTATCCCTCGTTTGTTTCCAGTGTCTTAAAAGTATTCTTCTTCCTATTCTTGTGAAGATGATTGTTTGTGAGGTGGATCAGCCCTCGGGCTTCTTTCTTTTTCTTTCAGTATGGTCTTTTTAGTGGGTAGAAGAATTCTTGAGATAGGGATTAGAGGCAGACTAGTCCCAGAGTAGCATTGTGGTTGGAGGCTCATTCTGGTAGGTAGAAGAAGTCTTGAGATGTGCCTTGTGCAGGCCCATTTTGCAGTCTCAGTTCTTCTTTTTCACTCTGCCAGACATATGCTCTGTGTGCGAGGGTCGCCGAGCCGCACGGTCTTCTACTTGTTCGGTGCGAATTGGCAGCCGCCCCACGCAGAGCTGGAGCCCTCTTGTTCACATGGGGTCCGATCCGACTTGTGGCTAGAGAGGCCTGATGTGATGCTTGATACGTCAGTGCTACTTTTGGCGATATTGGATATACTGTGTTGGTGTATCTAGGTTGCTTTGGATCTGCTCGGCGACAGCTATCACCTTGGTTGTCTAGGGGTTCTGCGTAGTTGTTTTCTATGGAGAATTCTATTGGGTTCCTTGTAGCTGTTGCTCTAGTTTTCTTTATGAATTCAATGGGTCTTGTAAGACTTTTATCCTTGTATCTTGTAAGTTCTGTTGAAGAAATATAAGTTTCTATCTGAATCCGAGTTGTTTGGACTCAGGATGCTAGTTGTCTGCCATCGTGCCGACTTGTTTTGATTAAAAAGCTGATTGTCTACCTTCATGCTGACTTGTTTTATAATTCCGGCTTCTTGGCCTTCTGTCCTCTTTTCATTGTTAATGGAGTTGGATTTTACCGTTGGTGAGTAACAGGATTAGGACCGTTATCCTGTAGTTTGGGGAGTTTACCGAGTCTTTCCTATTATTGTGCCATGTATCCGTTGACCTTTTTACCGTTGCTCTGTTAAATGGGCCTTAAGCCGGGCCTTTCCTTGGCTTATAAATTGTCTTATGGGGTGACCGTTCTTCTCCTTCATCTTGCTTGCATATCCTGAAACCCTAGCAAAAAAATTCCCCAATCTGTCTCTGCTCTGCTTGCCTCTGCTGCGCATCTTCCACCCATTTGTTGCTGGTTTCTCGTTGTATATGGAGGAAAAAGACTACGACCAAGAAGCCAGTAGCTGACAAGCCTGTTCTTGAAGAGGAGGTTGACGAGCTGCTGAACCCGGAGTTTGCTGCGATGAAGGCGACGGCGAAGTCCTTCCTCGCCCGACCACTTTCAGAGTGGCATCTCGCTGAGCCGGAGGAGTGGGGTATGATCCGGGCCGAAGGATTTGGCCGATGGTCCGCGCTGGTGAGCACCGTGTCCCTGTTCCCCGTCCTGGAGAGATTGTTCTTTTTGTTTCTTTTGTCCGCGCCGGGCTTTGCCTCCCGGCGTGTTCTTTCCTTCACAGATTTCTCTGTTATTTCTGTATCTCTGTCCATGATCTCACTCAAAATGGGATCTTTCATCTTTCTATTTTTGTCCACTTCTGCAAAACTTTCCTTGGCATCCCTCCTTCTCTGAATTTATTCTGATTTCTATTCTGCCTTAAGCCGCAGCCTCATTCGGATTTCCTCCATACCCTTGGTGGATGTGGGATCCAATTTCGGCAGGGGCGTAAGTCGAGCCACTTCTTTGAGTATGATCTTGTCGAGTCTGTGAAGGACTATCGTTCTGAGTGGTTTTATGCCGGGAACCTTAGCGGAGATGATGCTGCCCCGGCTCTTGAAACCTACTGGGGTCTCGCCGGTGCCTAATGATCGGTGAGAAAAGAGCAGCTTTTCGCTGCCGAAGTTGTCCCTCGCTTCACCACTCTTCAATAGGATTAGCTATCCGAAGCGAAAAGGCTTGTCGGGCTTTGCCATAGTGGCTAGTTATCTTCGTCGCCGAGTACAGCCCCCTTTGAAGGCTCGGGAGCATCTTGGCTTTGAGTATTCTGGCACCGAAGATCCATCTCGGATGGTGGCCACTACCGAGTTGTCTGATGATGAGGTGCTTCTGCGCCTTAAGAAGATTTTAAAGGGCGCCTCGATGGTTCCGCTGATTGGTTTTGAGTACTCTGCTGCTAATCTCCCTCCTGCTGTGAGTTGACTACCTTTCTTCCTTTTATGCTTCCGAGTACTTTTGAATCGTTCTGACTTGTTTTTGTATCTCTATAGCCTTTCAGTAGGGGGTTTGATGCCGACGAATCTCTCTTTGTTCATGGAGAGATTGATCCTCTTCCGGCTTCTTCAACTGTAAGTCATCATATTATTGATGGCCGGGTTGTTTTGCCGGGGGTTTCTGAAAAAGACCCCGTTCTCCAGTATGCTCCTTACCTGCTGGTGGCCCTCCCTCGAGCTAGTCGCTTCTGGCTGGGAAGAGGTCCGCGGCTAGCGATTATTCTTCTTCTTTTCGCCGAAACGAAGCCCAGACTTCTTCTTCTCCTCAGCCTTCAGGAAACATTCTGATAGGTGAGAAGTTGCTTTGTTTTGTCTTGTTTCTTTTATTTGGTATGTGGTCTTGATTCTTCTTTTTTGGTAGATGGTGATGCCGTCATCTTGTATGAGGATGAGACTGAAGATGTTGATGATTCCCCCCTTCTTCGTCGGTGAGAGTTACTTTTTTGACTTTTTATGAATCTGGCGTAGATTTTTCTTCTGTTGCTTGATTTTTGGTTCGGTTTTCTGCAGCCCCCAGGGAACTTCTACTTCTTCCCGGGACTTGGTGACCTTGCCAGGTCCTACTCCTTCTTCTGCCGAGTTGTTGGCGGGCCTGAATGAGGTTATGCCGCCTCCACCTTCTCGGCCTCTTCTTGCTCTCCATCGCGCTCCTCGATATGTGTTTGTTTCTCTGAGTTCTTTTCTCCCTTTTGTGTCTTTTGCCTTAGTTTCTTGTCTTTGTAGGTCCTCTGCTGTGGTGCTCTCAACTCTGGCTTCTGATTCGGAGAAGACTGTGAGTTTAGATGTTGCAGGTCAGGTGTCTTCTGTGCCTGATTCTCATCCAGCCGTAGAGTCGGCCTTAGTGGTGGCCGTACCTTCTGTGGTTATGACTTCTTCACTGCCCGTTGCGGAAGTTGTGGTGGCGCTGCTTTGGGGGAGAGCAATTGCCTATTGCTCTGCCCCTGACTTCTTCTCGTCCTCGGATTGGATGTTTTTCCCCTTCATCTACTCCTTTTGCTCCCTGGGATTTGATTCATGATATGAAGTTGGTGCAGGAATTGGAGGCGGAGTTTGATCCGAGTTCTCGCTTGCGAGGACTTGAGTCTGAATCGAATTCTGTCCAGGCTTCAGTTCAATCTTTTGCTTAGTGATTTCAGGTGAGTCTTCTTGTTTGTAATTTATCTGTTGTTTCGGATTTTTTTTATGACTTCTTTTTGTTGCAGGATTATGTCAGTGATTCTGATCTCTTCTTTGGCTCAACTGAGTCGCAAAAGAAGTTATTGGAAGAGCTGGCTTCTTTGAAGTCGGAGCTTAATGCGTAGCGCCCGGGCGCCAGATCATCTGAGACTCGCTGGGGCCCATTGCTGAAGTGGAGCGGTAGAAGTCGTCCGTCGTTGAGTCTGAGAAGAATTCTTCGAGGAAGCTGAAGATTCTTGATAAAGATTTCCAAGGTACTTTTTTGTGCTATTTTTGCGCTTGTCTTTGTTAATATCATTTCTTCGCTGACTTCTTTTTGCTTGTTTTTAAAGCTTTGAAGAAGTACTCGAGGAGACAGATGCTCTAAAGCTTGAGGTGAAGACCTTCCGCAATGACTCGGAGAAGGTAAAAGAAGATGCTGAGTTGATTAGGTGTGGTGCTGATCGAGATCTTTTGCAGGCCAAGGCATCAGTGGAAGACTTGTCAGCTCATCTGAAGGCTTCAGAGGAGAAGTGATCGGCTCTTTGGGATTCTGTCTAGAAGCTTGCTGACATGTTGAGAAAGCCTGAAGATGCTGGCCTGACTTGGGTTCAGTTTCTCTCTCAGCTGTCTAGCCGAGTTGTTGGCCTTGTCAAGGATGGTATCTTAGTCGGCGTCCAAGGTGTCTTGGGGGCGTATTCGGTTGATTGACCTGAATTTTACCTCTCGAGAGGATCTTGATGGCGCGGAGACCCCGGCTGAGCGGGCCCTCTTGCGTCCCGAAGTTGCCATCTTGAATTTGGCTCAACAATTTGTGGAACTTGTAGAGATAGAATCTGTACCTGTTGGTGGTAGTAGTGGCCAACAGTAGACTTGTTTATTGTAAGAATGCTTTGTGCCTTTTCTTAGGCTTTTGTATAAAAATTTCTCTGCTTTTGCCTTTGATTTGTTCTCGCTTGATCCCCTTGTGTGTGTTAAATGCCTTATACTGTCCGAATGGATGTCCGACTATTTTGGACTTTGTAAATTCTCGTTTGAGTTCTATAATCTAGAAGTCAGTATAGGTCGAGCTTTATGTTAGCTCTCGTCTAGGCCTAAAAAAAATGCTAGGATGTTTCGGACCATGGGCCCTCATCCGAATTCTATAAATTAGAAGTCAGGATAGGTCGAGCTCTTGTTGGCTCTCATCTAGGTCTGAAGAGACGCTAGGATATTTCAGGCCATCAGGGTCTCATCCGAGTTCTCGTAATCTAGAAGTCGGGATAGGTCGAGCTCTCTCGTTGGCTCTCATCTAGGTCCGAAAAGATGCTAGGATATTTCGACTATGGGCCCTCATCCAAATTCTGTAAATTAGAAGTCGGGATAGGTCGAGCTCTTGTTGGCTCTCATCTAGGTCTAAAAAGACGCTAGGATATTTCGGACCGTGGGCCCTCATCTGAGTTTTGTAGTCTAGAAGTCAGGATAGGTCGAGCTCTCTGTTGGCTCTCATCTAGGTCTGAAAAGACGCTAGGATGTTTCAGACCATGGGCCCTCATCCGAGTTCTGTAGTCTAGAAGTCAGGATAGGTCGAGCTCTCTATTGGCTCTCATCTAGGTCTAAAAAGACGCTAGGATGTTTCGGACCATGGGCCCTCATCCGAGTTCTGTAGTCTAGAAGTCGGGATAGGTCGAGCTCTCTGTTGGCTCTCATCTAGGTCTGAAAAGACGCTAGGATAATTGTAGACTTCTTTTTTTGATGAACGGTACTTTATTGAAAGGAGATAATACAGATTACAGTATCTTGTGGTTATACGAAGAATCATTGTAACTGGGAGATGTGCCAAGAGTTCTTTATTGGTAGCCCATCCTCTGTCATCAGCTCGTAGGAACCAGGTCCTGTCACTCTTGCTACTATGAAGGGACCTTCCCAAGGGCTGAGAAGTTTGTGTCTTCCGTCTAGTTTCTGAATTCTTCGGAGGACCAGGTCTCTGGCTTGTAAGGTTCTTGGTTGAATGCTCTTGTCATAATGTCTTCTTAATCCTTGCATGTATCTTGCTGATTATAATGTTGCGTTGATTCTGACTTCTTCCATACTGTCGATTTCTAGCTTTCTTGTCTCCTCTGCTTTCCCTTCGTTATATTGTTCAATCTTTGGAGATGTCCAGATTAAATCTGCTGGGTAGTATGGCTTCCCGACCCATATACCAGAAAGAAAGGTGAGTAGCCAGTTGCTCTGCTTATCTGAGTTCTTAGACCCCAGACTACTTTTGGTAGTTTATCTATCTATTTTGATCCATAATCTTTAATATCCTCATATAATCTTATTTTTGGGCCGGCCAGTATGAGGCCATTGGCCCTTTCGACTTGTCCGTTTCATTGTGGATGGGCGATTGATGCGTAATCTATGCTGAATCCGCAGTCTTGAGCCCAACTTTTGAATTCATTGACTGTAAAAGGTGATCCTAGATCTATGATTATTTTGTTTGGTATCTCAAATCTGTGCATGATTTATTGGATGAACTCTTATGCTTTTGCTGAACTGTATTTTACCAAAGGCTTGTATTCTATCCATTTGGTAAATTTGTCGATGGCTATGAAAATGTACTCGAATCCTCCTTTAGATTTCTTGAGTGGTCCTACTTGATCAAGCCCCCAGCATGAGAAAGGCTATGCGGGTGGGATACATATCAAGTTATGAGCTGAACATGTGCTTGTCTTGCAAACATCTAGCAATTTTTGCAGTGTCTGACTAGTTCTTCGACGTCTTTTAGTGCTGTTGGCCAATAAAATCTGGATCGGAATGTTTTTCCGACTAGTGTTCTTGAAGATGCATGATTTCCGTAGCATCCGGAGTGTATTTCTAGTAATATTTCTTTTTCCTCTAATGTTGGGACACATTTTAGTAGTACTCCTGATGATGCTGCTCTTTCATAGAGATTATTCCCTACCAAGGCGTAGTTTTTGCTTCTTTTGATAATCCGAGTTGCTTCTGCTTTGTTATCAGACAGCTTCTTTTCTTTGATGTAGTCTATGAATGCTTGCATCCAAGTTGGGTTGTCCGAGCTGATTGTTAGGATTTGCTCTTGTTCTGACTTGTTTTTAGGTGTTGCCTCGCTGGTCTTTTTGATTGAAGGTTTGGTTAGTTCTTTGACAAAGACCTCAGCTGGCACTTTTGCTCTGTCTGAACCAAGTTTGGCTAACACATCTGCGGCGACATTTGAGTCTCGTAGTATATGATGAATTTCTAAGCCCTGAAAATTTTTCTCGAGTTTTTGTATTTCTGCGCAGTAAGCATCCATGTTCTCTTTGGTAGAATCCTAGTCTTTATTTACTTGGTTGACAACTACCGCTGAGTCTCCATAGACGAGTAGTCTTTTGATTCCTAGCGATGTTGCAACTTGTAGACCATGAATAAGAGCTTCGTACTATGCTTCATTGTTAGTGGCTTGCCATAGAATTTGTAGAACATATTTGAGTTGTTTTCCATCTGGTGCAATAAGTAGTACTCCTGCTCCTGCCCCTCCTAGTTTTAAGGATCCATCGAAATACATTTTCCAATGGTCTAGGATGGCGTTTGGAGTTAGTTCTTGTATTTCAGTCCATTCTGTGATGAAGTTGGATAATGCTTATGATTTGATTGTCTTTCTTAGAGTGAATTCAATCTTAAGTGCTCCAAGTTCAACTGCCCATTTTGAAATTGGCCCTGTTGAATCCCGGTTTCTTAGAATATCTCCGAGTAGAAAATCTATTACAACGATGATTTTGTGATCTTTAAAGTAATGCCCGAGCTTTCTTGATGTTATCGGTGTTGCATAAAGTAGTTTTTGTACATGTGGATATCTCACTTTAGATATTGTGAGTACTTCGCTTATGTAGTAAACTGGTCTTTGTACTTTGTAAATGTGCCCTTGCTATTCTTTTTCAACTACGATGGCTGTGCTTACTACTGAAGTAGTTGCAACGATATAGAGCATGAGATCTTCACCTTTCCTTGGTGGTACTAGTAATCGGAGATGTGTTGATGTATGCTTTTAGCTTGTCGAAAAGCTTCTTGTGCTTCTTCGCTCCAAGTGAACTTATCCGTCTTTTTTAGTAATTTGAAGAAAGGTAGGCCCTTTTCTCCGAGTCTTGAAATAAATCTGTTGAGTGCAGCCATGTAGCCTGTCAATTTTTGTAGGTCTTTTATGTCTGCTGGTGGACCTATATTAGTTATTGCCTTGATTTGTTTTGTGCTAGCTTTGATTCCTCTCTCTCGACCGACTAGAAATCCGAGTAGTTGTCCTGATGATACGCCAAATACGCATTTGTTTGGGTTGAGTTTTCACTTCCACTTTTTGAGGTTGTCGAAGGTTTGTTGTAGATCTTCTATCAGGGAACCCAGGTTTTTTTTGTTTTGACGATGACGTCATCCACATATGCTTCTGTGTTCTTTCCGATTTGGTCTCCTAAACAAGTCTGGATTGCTCTTTGATATGTTGCTCCTGCATTTTTGAGTTCAAAGGACATTGTTTTGTAGCAATATGCTCCAAACGGGGTGATGATGAAAGAAGTCTTGCTTTGGTCTTCTTCTTTTAGTGCAATTTGATAATATCCTAAATAGCAGTCTAGAAAAGATAATAAAGCTGCTCCACCTGTTGAGTCTACTATTTGATCAATCCTTGGTAACCCAAACGGGTCCTTTGGATAATGTTTGTTGAGGTCAGTGTAGTCGATGCACATACGTCATTCGTCGTGTTCTTTTTATGTACCGTAACCGGGTTGGCCAACCAATCGGATGTAAGATTTATCTTATGAAGCCCGCCGCCGATAATTTGGCTATTTTTTTCTTTATTGCTTTCTTCTTATTGGGTGAGAATCGGGCGTAACCTTTGTTTGATTGGTCTTGCTCCTTTGTTGACTTCAATTTTGTGCTCACCAACTCCCTTGGGACTCCTGACATATCAGCTGGTATCCAAGCAAATATGTCTTTGTTGTCCCGTAAGAAATTGGTGAGCGCGAGTTCCTATTTGATAGATAAGTGTGCACTGATAGTGGCGATTTTAGATGGGTCGCCAGTCCCTAGATCAATCTTTTTGGTACCCTCTCCTTTAGCTGTGGTGAGGATGCTTTGTTTTTTGGCTGGAATTTCTAATTCTTCTGCTCTTACTTTGGCTGTTGCCGAGTTGATTTCTCCTTGAACTTTTAAAGATATCTGTATGGCTTGCACATTGCATTCATAGGCACGTTTCAGATCTCCTCTGAGAGAGAGTACTCCGTGTGGTCCTGACATCTTTAGTGGTAGATAAGGATAGTGAGGTATAGCTAAAAATTTTGCTAGTGCTGGACTTTCCAATATTGCATGATAAGATGATTCAAAATCTACAACTTTAAATTTGATGAGTTCTGTACGGTAATTTGTAGGAGTTCTAAATGTTACTGGTAGTGTTATTTGCCCGAGAGGCATTGCTGGCCTTCCGGGTACTATGCCGTAGAACGGTACACTTGTTGGTGTAACCATTTTTGAAAATTCTGGCCCCATTTTTCTTAGGGTGTCAGCATATATGATGTTGAGTCCTGCTCCTCCGTCAATGAGTACCTTGGTTACTGTAATTGCTGCTATTGTTGATCTGAGTACTAGTGGATATAGTCCTGCGTTTCTGACACTTGTCCATTGATCCTCTCGTGAAAATTGGATTGGATATTGAGACCAATTTAGATATCGTGGAATAGCTGGTTCCGCTGCTATGATTGTTCTCCAGGCTAGTTTGTCTTCTTGTTTGCTTCTAGAACCAGGGACCCCTGAGAATATTACTGCCACTATTGCTCTTGGGTTTTAAAACCCATTGTCTGCTGGATCATTATCTTCTTTTTTCCCTCTGTTTTCTTCTTTTTCTTGTCTGTCTTTTTTCATATATATTTCTTGGAATATCTGACATTCTCCCATTGGGTGAATTCTGGTTGGGTGATAGATGCATTTCATTTTCTCGAGTTCTTCAAATTTTCTAGCCGGGTAGAATTTCTTTCTTTCGGTGGCGGCACCGTGTTGTCTGAATATCTCTTCTTATTGTGGAATTCCTGTCTATTATCAGGATTGCTCCATCTTCCTGAGTTGTCTTGTCTATCCGAGTTCTTTCTTCTATCTGAGTTGTTTCTTTTATCTTGGTTGTTTCTGTTGTCTGGGAATCTTTCCCTTGTTTTTTCTTCTGTTGTGATCATTTTTTCGACTGTTCTCTTGAATTCTTCGTTTGTTTGTGGGTTTTCTTTGCAGAAATCATGGAACATCCATCTTACTCTTAAGCCATATGAGAATGCTTCAATCACTTCTCTTTCAGTAATGCCGTGTACTTGTGCTCTTAGCTCCCTAAATCTTCTATATAAATCTCTGAGGCTTTCTCCCTGATTTTGCTTTAAGCCTTTCAACTCGGCTTGCGTTATTGGGTGTATGAGTATCCCCGCAAAATTTTCACAAAAAGCTTTCTGTAGGTCTCCCCATATTTTGATTGATCCTGGGTGCAACTTGTCGAACCATTGTAGTGGTAATGTTTCTAGTGCCATTAAAAAAAAATGCTTTAGTGTCGTCATCTCCTCCGGCTAATTCAATCGACTGGGAATAGATCCTGAGCCATTGCATTGGTTCTGTCTTGCTGTCGTATTTTGAGTGATTTGATGGTTTGAACTCGTGAGGTAGTCTGACCATGAGTAGTCTTCCCGTAAAGCAGGAGAATCTATCGGGTACTTTTCTGGTTTGTAGTCGGAATCCGTTTGGCCGTCGTATCTTGTAGGTGACCTGATGGGGCTTCGAGGAGGGTTGGGCAGTCTTTCCCCATTTCCTCCTGTTCTCTCAGCCCAGTTGTGATGTGGTTGAGCTCTTCTGCTGTGGCTTGGGACAGATAATCTTTCGAACGCGGAAACTCTCCGACTTCTTTGGCTTGTCTGTTCAGAAGGTATGCGGCGAGGGTGTACTCGGTCATCTTGTATTCTTTGTGCAGTAGTTCTGAGTAAATTTCTGAGTTTGACTTGTTCTTCACTAGGTCGCGGTATAGCATCGATTTCATTGATCAATTCTTGTATTTTGTCAATGGGGTCAAGTCGAGCCCTTGCTGATGCTCGCCTCTCCTCGGCATCTTTTTCAGCTCTTCTTTCATTGTATTCGGCTAGTTCTTCTTCATATTTACGCCACGCTTCCCTGCGCTCTTGAACTCGGTTTCTTATTCCTTCTCTTTTCTTATTTCTTCTCTCCCTTGTGGCCCTTTGACTATCAGTTTCTCCATCTCTGGTCATGGAGTCAGTGGGATATCTGCTTCTGATTCTTCTGAGGATATATAGTCAGGTTGGACTGGCGGTACCAGTGGTTGCCCGATCATGAATATTTCTTTTTGTGCATTGATTAAGTAGTCAGATTCTTCTTCTTCTAAAGATCTTCCATATTGAAAAGGGAGGGAGATAGGGTACTTATCTTGTTCGTTGATGCTCCTTGTAGTGAGATCATTAGATTCCATCGCCCTTTGAATAATCTTTTGATATGTTCTTGCCGTGTTGTCGAGGCCATAAAGGAAAGAACTCGGTGTGTTTGGTAGATTTGGTCTTGAGGCTTCTTCTTCAGTTATCTTGAGTTTTGAAGCGTGTGTCTCCGGTTTGGGTTCTTGAAGTAGTCGACCGTGGAGAGCTCCGTAGTCGTCTGCTTTGCAGATCCAGCTTCCGAAGACGAAGGTTGAGCCCTTTGGGAAGAGCATTGTGTGTAGGTCCGCTGAGCTCTTGACGTCGAATTCACCGAAAGCCCCTACCTAGCGCACCAGCTGTCGATGTTTCATCACCGATAGCCTGCCACGGGGTTTCCGCAGTAGTTGATTCAGATCTCGATGAATAGTAGAACTCGGCGGTTCATGCAAGGGACACTCGGTTTATCCTGGTTTGAGCCCTCGTCGTCGAGTAAAAGCTCTACTCCAGTCGGCCTTGGCCTTTTGCGTTGGATTGATGTATGATTGTGTGTTGTTGTTCGCTGTTATAATGAGGGTGCTCTAGCTCCTTTTTATGAGAGAAAGGAGCCAGAGCTTTGGTTCTAATCCTAGTCGGACTAGTAAAGAGAGTTCTGATCCTATTACAGGAGTTACTTTCTATCTGTCTAACTAGGATAGGACATCATCTAGTCGGAATCGGTCCTCTTGCTTCTGTCTTGTGGACCCATCCGGGCGAGAGTTATGCCGATAAGGGACCGTCTTGATCCCGCATCGACAGGCCCCCCAGTGCACTAGAGTGGCATGCTGCAATTAACTTTGTTTGTAAGGCTGAGTTATGGCCAATCCAAATCTTTCCCTGATGCCAAATGAGGCCTTTCTGAAGGGTGTAGCCTTGCTGATCTGGACTGCTGATAGCTAATTGTTGAAGTAATTGCTGGGTAGCAGGGTCTGCAGCATATGAATTAAGGACTTCTTGTATCTATGCTGGTTGAACAGAAGAGACTGCCTGAATGGCCATCATGTGTCCAACTCTGGATAATGCATCAGCTGCCAAGTTGTCTTTGCCTTTTCTATATACAATTTTGAACTAGAGGCCCATCATCTGGTCATGGCCTTCCTTTGCAAATCTGAGTGAAAATTCTGCTCCTTGAGATATGCCAAAGATTTGTGATCTGTTCTAATAATAAACTCTTGCCTCTGGAGATAGTGTCTCCATCTTTCTACTGCCATGATTAGAGCAAGGAATTCCTTCTCATAGATTGAGAGTTGTTTATGTTTCTCTCCCAATGCTTTACTGAGAAATGCCACTGGTTTCCCTTTTTGCATCAGAACTGCACCAATGCCATTATGGCATGCATCAGTTTCCACCATGAATGTTTCCAAGTCAGGTAGTGCTAGTACTGGGGTTGTTGTCTTTGCTATCTTAAGGTTGTCAAAAGCTAGCTGAGCATTTGGATTCCATTTAAAACTCTTGAGCTTCAGTATTGCTGTCAATGGTTGGCTGATAGCTCCATATCCTTTGACAAATCTCCTGTAATATCCTATGAGTCCCAAGAAGGCTCTGAGTTCTGTCATGGTGGAAGGAGTTGGCCAATGTAGCATTGCTTGGATTTTGGAAGGGTCAGTGGAGACTCCTTCTGCTGAAATGATATGTCCTAGGTATTCTAGACTTGGTTGGGCAAATGTGCACTTAGATTCTTTGAGGTACAGCTTGTGTTCTCTCATGGTGGATAGCACCTACTGCAGATGTTGCAGATGAGTCTCCATGGATGGGCTGTAGATTAAGATATCGTCCAGGAATACTAGGACAAACTTCCTGAGAAAAGGCTGTAGGACTTGGTTCATGACACATTGGAATATGGCTGGAGCATTTGTTAAGCCAAAAGGCATCACCTTGATTTGATAGTGATCCTGATGTGTTTTGAATGTTGTTTTATGTTCATCTTCCTTTAGCATTCTGATCTGATGATATCCTGATCTCATGTCTAGCTTTGTAAACACTTGAGATCCTGCTAATTCATCTAGAATTTCCTCTATTATTGGCATTGGGAATCTATTCTTGATGGTAAGGTCATTGAGCCTTCTGTAATCCACACAGAATCGCCATGTTCCATCTTTCTTCTTGACCAATAGCACTAGTGATGCAAAAGGACTGTGGCTATGTTCAATTAAGCCTGCTTGAAGTAATTGTTGCACTTGATGTTCAATCTCTATTTTGTGCATTAGAGAGTAATGATAAGGACGTGCATTCACATTTGTAGCATTTGGTAACAGTGGTATGGCATGATCATATGCTCTTGCTGGTGGCAGGGTCTGAGGATCTTAAAAGATGTCTTTGTAGTCTTGCAATAAGGTTGCTAAGACTGTGTTGTCTTCCTAGGGATTCCTGGATTGTGTGTTCACTGTAGAAGAGACAGAATCCAATATGACAAAAGCCCAAATGTTATTTCCTTTTATTGCATGATACACCTTTTGAGCTGAGATGGGGGACAGATATATAGGGGGATCCATAAATCCTTGAAGCTGGACTGTTCTTCCTTGTTCATGAAACTTGATTGTTTTCTCATTCCAATCACATTCCATGGGGCTGTGTTGCTGTAACCAATCATAGCCTAAGATGGCTTCATAAGGGTGCATGTCTAGAACAATTATGTCAATGGCAAACTGCTGGCCTTGGCAATAGCACTCTAGTTGCTGAACCATCTTGCTTGTGAGGATTGAATTGCCATTGGGTAGCTTGACTGCTTTTGGGGAAATTGGTACTATAGGAACATTTGCCATCATCACAAAATTGGAGCTGATGAAACTGTGTGTGCTGCCATTGTCTACCAATATGAGGAGCACCTTATCCTTCACTCTGGCTTTGATTTTCATGCAGCTTGGATTGTTAGTACCATACATAGCATTAATAGAGAGTTGGCTAAACTCATTCTTAAGCTGATCTTCTTACAGTTGGTCTTCAATTTCCAAGTTATTGAGGACATCATTAGACAGTGGTTTATCCAGATCATTTACAGCCAATGCATTAACTTGAGGTTTGTTTCTTTTTGGACACACTGCCATGTGCCCTGGCACAAACTTCTCCCTACATCCATAATATAATCCATGTACTTTCCTATAATCCCGTAACTGCCTGTCCTGCCACAATAGACCGTGTTGGGCTGACTGCTTGACCTCAGGTCTCTGTTGATTGTAAGATCTATAGTGAGTGGTTGGTTTTGTTTACTTGGGTTTAGTTCTGTCCATGAGTCCCTGCTGCACTCTTGCCAATATAGAACTCCTAGTGACCACAACCCTCTAGTTTTAAGTTCAGGGGGAAATACTAGTACGGTAAGAAAAAGTTTAGATTTGAAAAGTTGTGGCTAGAGAAATCTTCTTTTAGAGAGATGGTTGTAAAAGCATGGTCAACCCCATGCAATCTGACCAAGAGCATTGATAGATGGCAGTTTAAAGTTAGAACTCTTTGAAGGATGGTTAGAGGCTGGGCGGCTAACACAATAGCTCAAATTAATAGGTATAAGGTATCCTTACTAGAGAAGGCTAGTGTGTTAGAAAACATTTCTGAAGATAGAGACCTGACGGTAGAAGAAATAGAAGAGCAGAATTTGGTGGAAAAAGAGTTAGAACAAATCTTGAGGAAATCGAAGCCAGACAAAGATCTAAGGAAAGAGACTTAGTAGAGGGAGACAGGAACACAACTTATTTTCAAGCTGTTGCTAATTATAGGAATAGAAAGAAGATTGAATGTTTAGAGGGCCCAAATGGAATGATTTATCACTAGAAAGGCATGATGAAGATAGCTGTTGACTTTTATAAGAATCTATTTGCTAAGGAGCAAGCTGCTGGGGTTAAGTTAGGTTCTAATTTCTAGGATGAACAAGATAAGGTCAATGGGGAAGAAAATAGACTATTGACAGCCCCTTTCTCCAAGGAAGAGATAAAGAGCGCAGTCTTTAGTTGTTATGCTGAAGGGGCACCTGGACCAGATGGTTTGCCTTTCCTTTTTTATCATAAATTTTAGGATCTCATAAAGAATGATTTAGTTGAGATGTTTGATGATTTCCATAAGGGTAGATTAGATCTATATAGACTCAATTGTGCTATAGTTACCTTCATCCCTAAAGTAGGGGATGCCACTAATATCAAACAGTTTAGACCTATAAGTCTGCTTAATTGTAGCTTTAAGATTTTTTCTAAAATCATCACTCTCAGATTAACCTCCATTTGTCAAAGAATTGTTGCCCCCATACAATCAGCTTTCATTAAAGGTAGATATATATTAGAGAGTGTAGTTATTGCACATGAGATTGTACACAACATTCATAGATCTGGTGAGCCAAGAGTGGTTTTAAAACTAGACTATGAAAAAGCATATGACAGAGTCAGCTGGGCTTTCCTGTTTGAGACCCTAGAGGCTAGGAACTTTGACCCAAAATGGATTGAGTGGGTTAAACAGCTAGTGATAGGGGGCTCTATTGGCATCACAGTCAATGGAGATGATAGTGTGTTTTTCAAAACTGGGAAGGGGCTGCGACAGGGAGACCCACTGTCCCCCTTCCTTTTCAATTTAGTGAGTGATGGCTTATCTAAAATGTTAGCTAAGGCTACTAGTAAAAATCTGATTCAGGGGTTGTTAGGGGACTTTAGACCAGTAGGGGTTGTGTGTTTACAATATGTGGATGACACGGTTCTCTTCTCAAAGGCTGAGGACTCAGCCTTACTAAATCTCAAAAGTGACTTAATGTGGTTTGAACAGGTGTCAGGAATGAGGATTAACTTCCACAAAAGTGAATTGGTCCCCCTGAACTTAGAACAGAATGAAGCTCGTAGATTAGCTCATATTTTTTCTTGTCCTCTTGGTTCCTTTCCTATGAAATACCTAGGGATAGCCTTGCATTATGATAAGCTGAATAGAGAGGACATCCAACCTTTGGTAGATAAGATTTTGAAGACAATAGCAGGGTGGAGAGGGAAGTTATTATCTTTAGCTACTAGAGTTGTGTTAATTAAATCCTGTTTAGCAAGCATTCCAGTTTACCTTCTATCCTTTATCAAGTTCCCTAAGTGGGCTATTAAGTTGTTGAACTCACATATGGCTAACTACTTGTGGAATGATTCTAATGAGTGTCATAGATACCATCTAGCTAATTGGGATATGGTTACTATGTGCAAGGAATATGGGGGTCTGGGTATTCCCAATATTAAGGGATCTTAACATAAGTCTTCTAGCCTCTTGGCTGAGGAGGTATAACATAGATAGAAAGAAGCTCTGGAGAGAGCTCGTAGACTTTAAATATAATACTGATAAACCAAATATTCTTCAAACCAATCCTGTGAGAGCCTCTAGCTTCTTCAAAGGTTTTATGTGGGCTGCCCAAGCAGCAAAAATGGGATATAGATGGAAGATAGGTAATGGTAAGAAAGTAAGGTTTTGGGAAGACAATTGGCTAGGGTCCTCTAGTTTAGCCATTCAATTTTGGCCCATTTACAGGATAGCTAATGAGAAAAATAAAACTATGGCTGAGATTTGGGATGGCACCAACTTGAAGTGCTCTTTTAGGCGGAATATGTCACAAGGGCTGTACCACTCTTAGTTAGAAATTGTAGAGCTGGCAGCTACTATCCACTTTACTGATGAAGAGGATGAGATGATCTGGCAGTTCTCATTCTCTGGCACCTACTCTTCCCAATCCCTTTATAAAATCATTAACTTTAGAGGTATTAAACCTATAAATGTCTCAGCTGTATGGCACTTGAAAATCCCCCCAGGGTCCATTTCTTCTTATGGCATATAATCAATAATAGAACCTTATCTAGAGATAACTTAGCTAAAAGGAGGAAGGTAGAGGATGAAAGTTGTTTGTTTTGTACTGAAAAGGAATCTGTTCACCATGTCTTCTTTGAATGTGTGGTAGCTAGACAATGCTGGGTTGTTATATCTGACATCATGGGTGTAGACCTGGGGGAGGATATGATGAATATAGGAAAGTACTGGTTGAGTAATAAAAAACATTATGTCATAAATATGGTTACTTCTGCTTTGATGTGGTCAATTTGGAACTAAAAAATGATCTTTGCTTTCAGAACTTTTGTTGGAGAAGCATGGATATGCTGCTCTGCAGGATTGCTGGGTTGTTACAGAATTGGATAGTTCTTTGCCTAGGAAACAATCTGGATACGCTGGAGGAGATCATCCACAAGATCAGAACGGTGGCAAAAAGGACCTTGTGGCTGCCAGAACCTCACTAGAACACCACCCGAAGCTCTTCAGAGGTGGGCAGTGTGGAGGAAACAGGAAGCTCGCTCCGGCTGCCATCAAATGCGGAGTTCCCTGGTGGAATGATCTGAATGTCTCTTTGGAGATGGAGTAGCGCTGTGTTACTGAGGCTGTTCTTTTTTGTATCGTCTTTAGGCCTTTCGGTTTCTGGTGTTATACTACGTTGCTTCAGGAGGAACCTGTCCTGGTTTAAATTTCGGTGCTGTAACGAATGCTTGGTCTTTTAATCTTAATTGAAAGACCGAGGCTTGTTGGCCCTTGAACTCTAAAAAAAAGAATCATTCGCAGAAATATGCACTTCGCATGTATCCTCATTTAGCTTCATAAGAATTTTACTCGGGCATATGTATAGTGCTTTAGATGGATAAATGGACGTCGAGACTCGAGAGTCGATGGATCTAGCACGGCCATGGAGTGGTGAGCTACATATTGATGATGGCGAGTGACTGAAACGAGTTCCTCCAACGGATGCACGCTGCAGCCTTATCGCGAATTGTACTCCGATTGGTCCATACTAGGCTGAACCGAACGGGTCGAGCCGCAGTGCTTGAGACATGCGTTGCGTGTCCAGCTGCCGGTCGATGTCACGGTGGAATGAAACGCACCCGGACCTCAGAAAGTTTGGCACACATGTTAGCCGCGTGTTCATGCCCTAATATTTTTCTTTAGTTTTCGAATATCTTCGTGTCCCAAAACGAGTTCGAGTATGATCGATATCGATCCCTGCTCAAAAAATGTTAAAATGCGGTGGCGCTTTCGTGATGTTACTAGACCCTCCATAATCACTAGTACACAAAGCATTTGTGCCGACGGTGCGAATTTATTTATACAGACGGTTTCAGCTGAGAGACGCCACTGAAAATCGACAAGCGGGCCCCAGCTTTAGAGCCGCCTGTGGAAAAGGGCTAGCACTGGCGGTTCCTTAAGTGAACCGCCAGTGTAAATGGTGTTATTTACACGGCGGTTCACTTAAGGAACCGCCAGTGCTAATGTACATTTCTACAGACGGTTGCATAAGAAAACCGCCTGTGAAAAATGACGCTATTTTCACAGGCGGTTTCCTTATGTCAACCGCCTGTGGTGAGCTTCTCCTATATATACCTCCCTTCTTCCTCCCCACCAGTGCTCCAACAGAACTGCTGCCCGACAGTTCTTCCATGGGAGGAGCTTTGGAGGTCCAGATTTCACCAAATACAAGGGGGAGGTTTTGCTCTTGATTTCTTTGGAGGAGGTAACTAAAAAGGTTAGTTTATATGTTTCTTGCCTCATTTCCACCATTCTTGCTCAACCCTACCCACTTTTGAGATCTAGGGTTTCACCTCAAGTAAGAGAGAAGAGTAGCTAGATTTTTATTTTTTCAATAATTCTAGTTACTATTTATCTAGGGTTTCACTTTTTTATCTGGAGTTTAACCTTTAGAGTTTTATTAGTTACTCTTATTTAAATATTTAGTTATGTTTAGTTTAATTATTAGCTAGTAGTGATGTTTTTAGTGGTGATTCTTTAATTAGGGTTTAATTAATTATTAGTTACTCTTATTTAATTATTAGTTTATGTGTCATATTGATGCTTAAAATTAGTGTTTGTTTAATATGTAGTTATGTTTTTTTAAATTAAGTAGTGGTGAGGCTTTAATTAGGGTTTCATTAATTAGTCTTCCTTTAGTTTTTAGGGTTTCATCTAATAAATTGATGCTTTAATTATTTAGTTATGTTTTGTTTAATTAAGTACTGGTGATTCTTTAATTAGGGTTTCATTAATTAGTCTTGTTTTAGTTATTATTGAGAGGCATATTTATTTAATTAGTTCTTTTAACTATATGTGATTTAGCCCGAACGTGTATTATTTGAGAAATATACAAGCGAGGAGTTCTTTTCATCTATAATCCATTGAAGGAGTTTGCTGATCATCTTAAGGTTTGTCAATAAATATCACAAAACATTCATGTCTTTTTTTAGTGATTATATTATTTAAATCTATTAAACTCTATAACAGGTAACAATGGACGTGAGCATTCTGGATGTAACTTAGACAGAGTAGATACATCATACATACCGAGGTCCGTAGGTTTATCGATGCTTTGCCAAAAATCATGCTTTCGAAACACGGACGAAAGCACATATATTGTTCTTGCATAGACTGCAGAAATCTTGTTGTTTTTGAAGACACAAATCCAATCATGGCTCATCCGGTGCAGAGGATTTATGAATGATTACTTGATTTGGACAAAGCATGGAGAGGGTAGCTCACGCAACGTATATAGTGAAGACCCTATGAATCTCGGTGGCAATGATCCGATATATGCTTGTTGACGATGTATACCGGTTCGGATATGAGACAGAACACCATTGTCCCCAAGAGAGTGAACATGTTGTGCCCGATGTTCATGATGATGATGCAAATATTGGAGGAACCGACGCCAACAGAACTCAAGTGGAGGATGAAGACGCAGAATTGATGGCTGCACTATTGCGTCGTCATACGGATCCATCAATGTTTTTCATGAAAGGGTGGAGGCCTTAGAGCAGGCGATGCGCGAGCCATTGTATGATGAGAGCAAGGGTTGCACCAAAGAGTTCACGATATTACGGTCTGTGCTTAAGTTGTTGATGTTGAAAGCTAGGTATGGATGGTCCGATGCCAGCTTCGATGCATTATTGAGTACTCTCAGAGATATGCTTCCAAAGGAGAACCAAGTGCCTGCTAACACTTACTATGCAAAGAAGCAAATTAGTCCGCTTACTATGGGTGTCCAGAAGATCCACGCGTGTAAAAATCACTGTATCCTATATCGAGGTGAATACAAAGACTTGAACCAATGTCCAAATTTTGGTGCAAGTCGATACAAGATGAAAAAAGACTATCTACAAAAGGAGAATGCAACTTCTGTTTCCAAAGGGAAGAAGAGAAAAAAGACCCAACAGAGTTCAAAACCCTGCAACAAAGAAAATGAAGAAGACTATTATGCCCAGAGAAGAGTTCCTGCTATGGTGATGTGGTATCTTCTGGTAGTTGATCGTTTGAGGTGTTTGTTTGCAAACCCTGAGGATGTAGAGCTTATGACTTGGCATGCTTCTGACAAGCACAAAGTAGATGGAAAGCTTCGACATCCTGCCGATGGGAAGCAATGGCAAAAATTCAATGCTGACCACCCAGAATTTGATAAGGAGACAAGAAATATTCGGTTTACACTATGTACTAGCGGAATGAATCCCTTCGCCGAAAGGAGCTGCAAGCATAGCACATGCCCGGTGATCCTCACTATCTACAACCTTCCTCCACACTTGTTGTAGAAGCGCAAATACCTTTTGCTAACTATTCTTATTTCTAGACCTACACAACCTGGTATTGATATGGATGTATTCTTGGAGCCATTAATGGAGGAAATGAGAATATTGTGGGATATAGGTGTTGCCATATTGGACGAATACCGAAAAGAGTCATTCACACTGAGAGCTATTATTTTTGTTACGATCAACGATTACCCAGCTCTCTTTGTATTGTCAGGACAGTTCAAGGGTAAGGTCGGTTGTGTAGTATGCTTGATGAAACCTTTTACGTGTCCCTCGGTGCATCCAACAAGATAGTATACATGAGACACAAAGCGTTTCTTATCGAAAGGATACAGTACTGCTTGCGAAAGATAGATAGGTACTTTGACAATCACGATGAAATAAGGTCCACTGCTCCATCAGATAATAGAAAAGGTCATAGAGTGTACGAGATAGTTAAGAACATCAAGTTTGTATTTGGCAAGAAGACAAAAGATGGAAAAGCAAGAAAGAATGTGAAGCCAACTCCTGGGGGCTACATTCAAGAAGATGTCAATTTTCTTCAAGTATTTGCCATATTGGAAAGAGTTTGACATACAGCACGCGGTCGATGGTATGCACATTCAGAAGAATGTATTTGAAAGCATAATTCGTACCTTGCTAGACATAAAGGGTAAGACAAAGGAAGGATTGAGTTCACGTCAGGACCTGGTCAATTTAAAGATAAAACTGTAACTTCATCCGGTTTTGCTAGATAATGGAAAGTACCACCTCTCGGCAGCAAGCTACAACCTGAGTACGGATGAGAAACATGCGATGTGTGTTTGGTTAAAGAAATTGAAAGTTCCAGCTGGATTTTGCTCTAACATTAAGAGCATTGTGTCAATGAAGGATCTTACACTCACCAACTACAACTCACATGATTGCCATGTGATGTTGACAACCTTTCTCCCTATTGCCATCAGGGCTATAAGTTCGGTGTTCTTAAAGATGGCAATCACACGGTTATGCTTCTTTTTTAACGAGATATCATAGAAGGTAATTGACCAAGAGCAGTTGGAGTCTCTTCAGGAATTCACAGTGGAGACAGTGTCGCAGCTTAAGATGTGTTTTCCACCATCTTTCTTCGATATAATGGTACACCTTGTCATGCATTTGATGCCACAAATACAGGCATTGGGTCCCATATATTTGCATGAGATGTGGACATATGAGTGTTTCATGTCAATACTGAATGGGTACGTATCCACTCATGCTTGTCCTGAGGCATCCATGATAGAGGGATACACTACCGAAGAGGCCATTGATTCCGGAGGTCCATTCTGCAACAATTGCCTAAAAGACCAGATTGCAATAGGTTTGCCTCCGTCCCGACATGAGGGCAGACTATATGGGTGTGGGAGGATGGGCCAGAAATCATTCATCCCGTCAGACTATAATATAGTCCTCGAGATGCATCATAGCATCATGCATCAGCTCTCGATAATAGAGCCTCTGATCAAACAACACATCGAAGAGCTAAGCGATCATAACCCTGGGCAAACAGAGGATTGGCTATCAAAGGAACACAAGCATCGATTCACTTTATGGCTAATGGAGCAGAACATTCCAAATGGAGAAACAATTGAGCAATAAACTATCAAGAGGTTGACAGCTGGACCATCTCGCCAGGTCACATCTTCACGTTTTGTACCACTTCTAGGGACAAAAAGAGCATGGCATAAAACAGTGGTGTTTGTTGCAAGGCCATAGATGATTCAGATGAAAATGCTACACACTTTGGCTTCATTGAGGAGATATGGAAACTAGACTATAATTCATTTAAGACGCCTGTGTTTCGATGACAATGGGTTGATGACAAACATGTCATAGTGGACAACTATAGCCTGAGAGTTCTTGATCTAAGTAAAGTAGGCTACAAGGATGATCCTTGGATCCTTGCTATCCGTGCTGCACAGGTCTTCTATGCCGAATAGATCCTTTCTAAGGAAGAGAAGAAAAGTAGCGACAAGACCAAGCATATAGTTCTTCCTAGAAAGCAGCAAGCTTTAGGAGTTGATGGTGTAATTGACCTAGATGACTTCAACCATTTCAGGCACATGTCTCTCTTTGAAGATTATATTTTAAAGATAAAGAATATTGAGCGTAGCGTCCCCAAAAATTTATTGCCATGGGTGCGCCACGATAGAGAAGGCAGAACAGTAGCTGCCTAGCTAGATTTTATATTAGTTAAATATTAGTCAATGTCATTTGTAACAATTTATCAGTTGTAATTTATACTCATAAATTGGTCTCTCTTGGTTATCAGTCAATGTCATGTCTTTCTATTTCTTGAAGTCCTTTTCTTTCTACTTCTTTAAGTCCTTTTCTTTCTACTTGTTGAAGTCTATAGTATAAAAGAAATATTCTAAAGAAATAACACTTTATGTATCATATAAGAAATAACATAGCACAATTTATCAATTATAATTTGTATTTATATGTATTGCTCTTTCTTGGCATTCCTTTTCTACTTGTCTAAGTCATTTGCTTATGATTGTATGTGTTCAAGTAAATAACCTACAAGAAATAACCTAAAAGAAATAACCTAAAAGAAATAACAAAAAAGAAATAACCTAAAAAGAAATTACCTAAAAAAGAAATAGCCTAAAAAAAAATATTCTATAAGAAATAGTCTAAAGAAATAGCCTACAAAAAATACACTAAAACAAATTGCCTAAAACAAATAACCTATAACAAATAACCTACAAGAAATAACCTACAAGAATAACCTACAAGAAATAACCTAAAAGAATAACCTAAAAAAATAACCTACAAGAAATAATCTAAAAAGAATAACCTAAAAAATAACCTATAAGGACTAACCTAAAAGAATAACCTACAAGAATAACCTAAAAGAAATAACCTAAAAGAATAACCTAAAAAAAATAACCTACAAGAAATAATCTAAAAGAATAACCTATAAAAATAACCTACAAGGACTAACCTAAAAGAATAACCTACAAGAATAGCCTAAAAAACTAACATACAGAAATATTATTTCCTAAAAGTCATTATTTTCTATTTTTTCACTACAATTATATTATACTACTGCATACAACTACTCATAAGGATTCCAAAAATACATCATTTTCTATTTTATGATTTTTCTATAATTTGTTATGAATTTCTAGAAATTCAGAATAAATAATGTCTACAGTATTATCTTGGCGGTTGGTATTACCAACCGCTTTAGAAGACTCATTTCTCTTGGCGGTTGGTATTACCAACCGCCAAGAAAAATGGTCTTCTACAGCGGTTGGTAATACCAATCGCCTGTAGAAACCATTTCTACAAAGCGGTTCGTAGTATCAACCGCCTGTAGAGATGCTCCCTCTATATATACCGAGTGCGCGGGGCGAAATTTTCTAAGTCTTGGTGGGCGCGAACTTTTCGCACGACACCATTAGGCTACCAAAATCGCCGCCGCCCGCTGCCCCTTCACCGGAGTTCCGCACCCCTTCTCCCCCAGACGACTCCACCGCCGCCCACCGCGGCCACCCGTGCCACCGGACGTGCGCCGCCATGACTCCTCCTCCTCTCCATCTCCGCCCCGCCACCGCCAATCCACACGAGCTCCGCCGACGCCGATTCGCCACCGGAGCGCCGCCACGGAGCACGTAAGGCCGCCGGAGCCTTAACCCCGCTGAAGCGGCGCCTCGGCCGGGGTTTAAGCCGCCAAGCCTTTTTGCGCGGGTTTAGGGCAGCCGGGCGCAAAGCAAGCTATCGGGTTTTGGGCTGGGCCGGGCCTGCACACGCCTGGGCAGCGCGCGGGAAGAGCGCCCTTGCGCGCTTTGGGCCGGGCCGGCCACCGCCGCTACGCCAAAATGGGGCAATCATTGGGCCCAAAGGCCCAACAATGGCCTTTTTTTATTTTTTGTACATAAAAGGCCCAAATACTAATATTAATCCAAAAATAAATTGCTATACATTATGAAATATTAAAAAGCAAATGTGTATATAAAAATTATTATTTTACTTTGTAAATGTGTATTATTCTTTTGTGTAATATTATTTTGAGATATTTATATTATAAATTGCTATACATTATGAAATATTAATCCAAATATTATTCTTTTGTAAATGTTTAAATAGCAAATGTTTATTAATATTTTTTAAGATGTGTATATGTTTAATATTATTTACTTTTATTATTTACTAGCAAAGATTATTTTATGTAATATTGGTTATGAAATGTTCTCTTATTATTAATTATATTTGTTGTGACAATGACTTAGTGTTAATGACTTAGTGTTATGGACTTAGTGTTAATAACTTAGTGTATTAATTAGTAATTGTATTACATAGCCACCGTTGGGCCCTCTAATGGGTTCAATAGTGGCTTTTTTTTATATGTTCTCTAATTACAACTTGCGTTCTATTAATTTACAAATACACCATTGCGATACCCGCCAAATAATCATCGTGCCACCGTCTTCTCATCATCAACGCCACAGTCTCTCCTCTACGCCGCATAAGTAAATATTCGCGCTCTTTTGTAATTAGTGTTATTGACTTAATGTTATTGACTTAGTGTTATTGACTTAGTGTTAATGACTTAGCATGTTAATGACCTAGTGTTAATGACTTAGTGCTAATGACTTAGTGAGAAGATTAGCAAAGATTAAGTTAATGACTTTGCTAAGTTAATGACTTGTACATTATTAATATTTACACTAAGTTATATTAGAAAAGATGGCTAAGTACTTAATGTTAATGACTTGTTAATGACTTAGTGTTTTTGACTTAGTGTTATTAACTTAGTGTTAATGACTTAGCATGTTAATGACCTAGTATTAATGACTTAGTGTTAGTGACTTAGTGTTAATGACTTAGTGTTATTGACTTAGTGTTAGTGACTTAGTGTTATTGACTTAGTGTTAATGACTTATTATATTTAAAGTTATCGAGAAGATGGCGTCTCTAAAATCTAAAGACCATCAGGCAGATGACCAACATGCAGAGTCACCCACTAAGACTCACACACCCCCGGAGCCACAGTAAGTTTCACGGCATTACGAAGCCTTGCACTTTTTTAACGTAAAACCCTATCAAAGTAACTAACATAGTTACTGCCATGCATAGAACGGTAAATCCTCTGGAAAAAAGACCAGCGTGCAGATTCACCCAATAAGACTCACACACCCCTAGAGCAAGAAGGACAAGAAGAAGATTTCCATGGTGACATGTTGGAAGAAGAGGAAGATGACGGCAACCGAAGTGATCCATGCCCTAGCATAGATAGACAACGCCAAAAAAAGTATTGACCCAGATTATGATCCCAATGATGAGGTATACTTAGTACATGAAAACCAATACTTCACTTCATAGTATTATACGCCGATCCTTACACTCTTGAATTCCTTCGGCCAGAGGTTTTGTCTCAAATGCGGAGATTCTAGCGAAGAAGAAGAAGACGTGCCATACAACGAAGCACCGTAAAACGACCGAGACAACCACTTCCAAATCAAGAAAAAAGAAATAGAGTGACCGAAAAACGCGGTGACCGAGGAACAAACAAGTGGCCGAGAAGACATATATAATTCCCAAAGATCGCCCAAAAAGGAGAGCCTCTAGTGTCCGATGAGGTGGCTCGCCAAGATACGAAATGCAATTAGTTTTTTGGTCGGGATAAATTGGACATCACAATCCCTAGGTGGAACGATGTGGATGCGAATAAAAGAAAAGAGCTATGGAACAAGTTTATAGAAAGGTTTGTTTTCCCTACGGGGACGGACAAACTTGCCTAGGGGTATTTTTCAAGCAGATTACAACATCATTCCATAACTATAGATCTGAGATGAATACCAAATTTTTCAAGCATGGGTTTGACCCAACGAGCAAGTATAAGATCACCGCTGGGCAGTGGGAAGTATTCAAGGCGCAGAAGAACGACCCATCTTTTAAGGCCAAGAGTGAAGCTGCTTCAGAACTAGCAAAGAGGAACAAATACCACCATCACCTTGGCACCAGTGGTTACAAGAAACAAATTCCGAAATGGCGGGCAGAGGAGGAGGAGCTAAAGAAAAAAGGTGTTTCTGTGCTATCAGAGGAAGTTGGCGAGAGGACAGTGAATTGGCTCAGAGGTAGAGGAACTAAACAAACTGTTACCAGTGTGAACTGTCCCTTAGACATCGCTTCTCCAGCTGATAAGAAGTTGGAACTAGCAGTGGTGGTAAAAGAAGAGAAATTGAAGCCACAAAGGGAGAGAGACATCCTGAGTCTTGGACTGGGCAACCCTGAGCATCCTGGACGTGTACGAGGCATCTCGTCAAAGATGGGATGGAAAGAAGGATTTGGTGAGGAGTGGGTGGGCATGTATAAGAAACGAGATCAATATAAGGAAGACATGAAGCAATATTTTGAGGAAAAGGCTAAGGAACAATTCAAAAGCATGATGTCAGATTTTCTAACAAATCCCGATCCCCACCGGGTGCGTAAAGTTAGCTACCGCAATGTTCTGCTCGACAGATGAGCACACAAGGCCCACGGATGCAGCTCATCCCAACACAACCCTTTGCCTGGAGCTCAGGAGATGATTCATGCCAGGCCCACTCAATCTCCTCCCTCTCCAAGTAGTGTGGGGTCTACGGGAAACACACACCACTACCCTGTGGATGACATCAATGGGCCGACACCTTGCAAAATGCTCATACGATATGGTATGAAGCATCAACGTACAAGGGAGGTAGCCACGGGCTTTGCGATCCTCGGACATGACTACCACAGTGATCCAATACCAGAAGAGTACTGCAGGGTAGAAGTGGTGACGGTCGTCCTAGGCTACGAGGATGACGTGCTAGAAATATCTGGCCCCGAGGGTATTGAGATACTCGGACAGGCCATTAATAATTTCATCCTATGGCCGCGAAGAGATGTCCAGTTGACTCAACCACCACCTTCCTCAGAAGCCTTGCCAGAAACTCAGGAGTCAGCACCTCTCGACCATCAACAGGATACTAACCCACCATCACCCCCTGCTGCCGATCCTTCGTGAACCAAACCATCAACATCGAAACCAGCAGGATCTCCGCCATAAACAACTACACCAATCTATGAGCCTGCTTCTTCCCCACCACCTCAAGACATCAAAGCTTCGCCTTGGACACCACCGTCGCCACCAAAGAAGAGCCAAGAAAAACTTAAGAAGAGAAAATTTTCTGTTCCCAAATTGGTCTCCCCCTACGAGCCGAAGAAAAAACTGCTGGCATTGCCAAATTTTTAGAAGGGATTGCACAGAAGGAGCACAGATCAGAGCAATAGAGATCATGAGGCCAACATGGGATGACTATCAAAACGTTCCTGATACATATGTACCCGGCAGGCCTTTACTGAGTTGGGAAAAACTCCAAAAGCTCCCGCCTGGTATAAAAAGACTTCATGACTGGTACATGAGAGCAGCTGCTGTCGGGATCGATGCAATCCACATAAATATACCACCATCTGCTTTCAAAAGTGAACGAGATATGGCTTTCGTTACTTTCAAGGACATGTGGTTGATGATGAACCTTAAGCGGCTCGACGTTTAGCTCGTAACGCTATTTGCATTGTAAGTGTAGCTCTCGTACTAAAACGAACTTCATTTATTATTATTGACTTCTACTAAGAATGAATTTCCAACATGCACTTGTGCCTTGCAGAATGCAATATGATCAAGACGAGTTCATTTACGGTCCTAGACCAAACCAGAATGAAAGCAAACGGACTGGGTACCTTAGCCCGAAAAAAATATGTGAGAATGAGCACACCTTCTCGAATTGGTCCCGACAAATGATCATTTGAAGGGGTTATCAAAAAAAGACGCCGCAAAGAGAAAAAAAAGATCCGGAGAAGGATCATGAGACTAAATACGCCACCTACATAGGTCATGCATTGCTCCAGTTCAAACACAGAGAAGTCGTAGTTGCCCCTTATAACTTTAAGTAAGTATGAGTTTATATATATACATCAGCTTAACTATCGGTTTATATAAATGCATAACAACTCAATTTTGATCGTGCGCAGCGACCACTGGATATGCTTCTTCATTTATCCTAGTGTTGACGGTGGATAACATCAATTTTTATTAGAACTTTAGACATGAAAAGGCACATGAATACACATTAGTCTAGGGTTTTAACTGACAATTTCCATGAGTTTTGCATATTCTATATTTTCCAGCGACCTTTCCAGAAAAGCTTAAAAGAGGGATTACATTGCATAATTATCACAAAACTTAACCGCGACAGAAAATATCGCCAAAAGGATCAGGAAGGGTCTAGAAGACACCCGGCGGCGGGGCCCACAGAGGGGATCAGGTGGGCCGGCCGGCCCCACCCTGGGGTTGGGCGGCGCCCTAGGTCAACCGACGGCGGTCCTCTTCTGGAAGCTTCCTTCTATCGCCTTAGGGTTTGCATCTCCACCGTTGCCCAAGTCGGTTTGATCCAACGGCGCACGCTCATCCCACCGGGCTATAAATAAAGGGGCGGACCCCCTCCCCGAAGGCATTCTACACCCCTAAGTGCTTCATATTCTCCACATAAATTAGGGTTAGGGTCCCTCTAGTTGATCTAGTCTTGTTTAGAGATTAGAGATTGAGTAGAGGAGTAGAGATTCTGGAGGAGTTCCAGCCTGTCGGTGCTTCTTCGTGGCTATATTCTTCTGGATTCAGCTCCCTCGTTCGGAGCTGCGTTCTGAGGTACTTTTGTATTCGTCATTCCGATTCAAGTAAGCAGTTGTTCTTATTTGTTCTTAAGTTCACAGCTTATATTGAGTGCTTTGATCTTGGTCATTACTTGGTTGAAGTAGTATTTCATAGTGTAGGCGTAGTGCCTAGGCTAGGTTTACTTGTGGATGTCCCCTGATTAGCCGGATAGTGGTAGTTCACGTAGGTGACTTTATAGCTGCGTTGATTCCTCTCAGTAGTCCACTTCCCGTTGATAGGACTGATAGGCTTATAGGTGCTTGGTAGGAGATTACTCTGTTTCTTCAACTATTTGGGTTACTTGCCCAGTTAGAACGGTATTGTACAAAGCTTACCGGTTGTCAGAACTAGAGTTCAATAGCTATTTCCTCTTTCTTGATATTATCTAGCCTAATTGTAGGGTTAAGTCTATATACTTTGTCATCATCACAACCGTTTCTCAGGATATGATATTTAAAACCTCCGGGTAAAATGTGACACTGGTATGATATCTGTGCACTTGCGGATAATCTTACTTAAACCTTATTTAGTGGAGTGCAGTTAATTTATACCAACAAGCATTTTTGGCGCCGTTGCCGGGGAACGGTTTGCTGATTTTAATTTAGTTCAGCTTAATCTTGTATTATACTTTTATCTTTTCTTATTTTATCCCATTCTCTTCATTATTTTTGTGTTCATCCTTATGGATGCTTTTAATTCTATTCCTATCTGTCGTTATGGTATGCGCGAAAGCTTTGGGCCACCAAAATCTATAGAACCTATCATAAAACCTGGCTATGAGCTGTGCCCATGTCTAATTAATATGATTCGGGATAACTTATCACCTGAACTAGACACGGAAGTCCTGGTAGCTAAAACACAATCATCCCATTCTTAAGATTTAGCTATCAATCCTAAACCTTTAAAATTCCACTTTGATGATTTAGACTTCCAGTTAGCTAAGATGCTCGTAAATCAATACACATCTGTCGGGTACCGAAATTAGGGCCCCCAAACAGATCGCATAAAACAGGCCCAACAGACGCAAAACCAGGCCACGCGATGAAACACGGCCTGCCAAAGCCCAGCACACAACTCACCATCCCGTCGGAGCCTCCCCCGCCGAGGTCTTGGATGGGCGCTAATATTCCGTCCCGTCCAAGCCCCCTACTAAGGCCTCGGACGGGCGATGACTTTCCGCCTCGCCCGAGCCCTCCCCACTGAGGCCTCGGACGGGCGCTAACGCTCCGTCTCGCCCGAGCCCTCCCCACTGAGGCCTCGGACGGGCGCTAACGCTCCGTCTCGCCCGAGCCCTCTACGCAGACGCCTCGGATGAGCGCCCACTGTCCATCCCGGCCGAGCCCTCGTGCCTAGGCCTCGGACGGGGCACGCCGCACTTCCTGGTTAAACCTGGCCTCTGACTTGACGTATATCTACCGCCCGCCTTCCCACAGTTCCCGTCAGACTGACGTTATCCCTTGGCAGGGGATAAGAGCCGTCCTGACACAACCCTCACCCACGCTCACGATTACGTTATCCTCCGCAGTGGAAGCCATGCCTGCCACTGTGGGGCTCTGCGTTGCCTAACCTTTCTACCAGGTCAAGTCGCCGAAGCTCCCGGACGGCGGCCGCCACGCCAAGGGCCGTTACCCAGCATCATCTTCCGTATGGGAGTTAGGTCGGCCGGAACGCTGGCCAAACAGCAGCCCCTCCCGGGTTTTCTGAGCCCGGGATGGGCGGCGATCGCCCCGATGACGGCTCTCTCCTGTGCCAACCGCCCCTCGTACGGCAGCAGGCTCTGAGGCCCTCCGAGCCCCGGAACTGGAGCAAGTCAAAGCTACAGCATGCTACGGGGGTCAGATACACCTCCCTTGGCCTCTCCATCAACTTCTACAGGGACAGCCGTCCTCTCCGTCGTCAGGATGAGGGGATGTGACTACTCACGGCAGCAACCAGGTTCTACGGTGCCGGCGCCCACTCTGGGACATCGGCATGAGAAAGGCGACGGGCTCCGAGGCCTCGGATCAGGGAAGAGAGGCGCTCACGGCCTCTCCCACGTACACGGGCACTCTTTGTAAGCCCTATCTTCCCCTTGCGGCTATAAAAGGGGAGAACCGGGCCCCTTCTTGGACAGATACGCACAAGCAACCTTGAGCACTTACACACAAGCACGACATTGGCACTCGCCACGTTCACTCACGAGACTTGGGACCAGCTCCCTCTCTCCACTCGCTTGTACACCCTACCTGCAAGCACTTAGGTGCAGGATAATACAAGTCTTTCTTGTGTCTTTCTTGCACACCTTCCGGGGTTGGGAGCACGCACTATAAATTTACTCATTGGTGCTAGGACCGTCAGTTTTAGCACCGACAACATCAGATCTTCTCAGAAGAGCATCTTGAAAAAAGTGTCGTCAACTTTCTTTCCCTCATAAAAGGCACTGGGGAGAGTTCAAGGATGACATATCGAGTGATGTCATAGAAGGAGAGCCAAGCCAACTTAGGAATAAATTCTATTTTCTCCCCTTCTATGCCCACAGTAAATGTCTTTAAACCCATCCTTGACCCCAATAAATCTTTTTATGCTCTTATTACTAAACTTTATAATGACCCTAGAAATCTATCAAGACATCTCAAGAATAAAAGTCATAGGAATGCCCAAGAAGAGCAACGACAACGGCAGGAATACACAGAACATACTAGAAATACATATGCTATTGTAAAATAATGGATGAAAGAGGACAAAGCTTTAGCAATAGCATCTAAACTTGGTTTAAATTCAAATGGTGAGCTTAAATCAATTTCTTTAATAAGCAAAACTCACCCAAGTTTAGAGAAAGCTTTAGAAGAGACACCCTTGGAGTTTGAAAAGGGAGATCACATCGATGAGCATGAGAATTATCTCATTAACACTTTATCGAATCCATGCTCATATAAGAAATCTCCTGAGTCTTTTGGTCTCTCTAATATTACCACACACGAGATCCTTAACCCCCTCTTTAGACCTGTTCATAAAATGTTTAAAAGGGTGGTTGTAGCTGCATATGTTTATCATAAATATTGTAGATCTCGTTGTAATCTTGATATAGGTACACAAAGGCTAATATTTTAAAGGAAACCCCTTCACCAACTGGATAATCAGAAGGTTTTCTAAGAACAACTTTGTGTCCCCAAATAACCACTCTTAAAAATAACATCGGTTGCACCTTTTGTTTGTAATACCCTTGTAAATTGAGCATAGAGTTATAATTATCAAAATATTCTCTTAGATATTTTTGTCACTAACCATTCTAGATTTGAAGTAAATGATTGACGGCAGCACCAGGTATGTCAAAACAACCATCATGCAACTTTGAATTACATCCACTCAAGCTTACATTTACTTTGCAAAATCCAAACTTGGGGGAATGAGCTTACTTGAAGAATCTTAAATCATGTTGCTAATAATGGTTGTCTCTACCTTTGTAATTCATGCTGAAAATGTTGCATAATAATCATACTCTTTCATCTCTATCTTAATAAAATCTCTATAAGTGCTTTCATGTCACCTTTGTCTGCTATAGTAAGTTTTGGTTTGGAAGTACTCCATGGGTACTTTTAAAGGCTTTTAAATTAAGCGTGGTGCTTAGGTTAAATAGCTTTCCTTAACTAAAATTAGACATGGAGTTTAGCTTGGTTATTGAACTAGAAATTGTTGTAGTAGACATTGGATATTTTGTAGACGAACCCCCGCAGAAAAAAACTTTCAATTTAACTTGGGTAAGTCATGAGATAAATTCAAATCGAGATGAAGTAGGGTACATCATGAATTTTAATAACTTTGTAGAAGAAGACACAGCTCATTAATCATGGATAGAAGAACTGTGAGTATTAATGGAGCTCATTAATCTTGGATAGAAGAACTGTGAGTATTAATGGTTCATTCACTTTATCTTCTACTACAAGTTACATTGCCTCAAGCCATATCTGTATAAAACATGATCTATGCTAAAATAATATCAATACTATCTTTTCATTAGTATAGACAGAACAAAATAAAATACTGGACAAGCAACCTGCATTTAAAATTTGTATACTTCTTCGGGTATGTGTTGTCCACTAATCTATTGCAGGCATAATAATAACTGGAGTGAAAAGAGTCAAAAAATCAAAGAAGTAAAAGATGGCAAAAGAATGAGTGCAACAGAGGAGACAAGATGTCCATGAACAACTCAAGATGCAAGAGAAAGGACCACCAGTTATTTACCCTTCATCACTTAGCGTCGTCACGATCTAATAATGAAGGTAACATCCTAAGGTAAGTGGTCACTGCTCTTCTCTTAATCTTGGTGTGCACATAAATGCAGATACAAATATGTTAGAGTTACAATTTAAATTGATTAACTTAATTAACTCAACATACTTTGTTCTTTAAAATTGTTCATGGCATCGTTCTCTTAATCTCAATCTTAACCAAACAAGCTAGAATATTATATTCGATCTTGGGAAGACGATAGTCATACTTATGTGAAAATTTATATAGAGATAGACAATCCTTCCATTGGTTAATCATTTTCATTCTTTTTACGCCATGTGAACTTAAATGCAACATTCAATGCTTAATCTTTTGATCTTACCACTCATGCCATAAATAAACAAATCATGTAACACCAACTTTATCTTGTTCAAAGTGCCTAAGGATAGAGAAAAAATAAAAAAGGATAAATTTGATTACTGTTGGTGTTTTTTTCACCAAAGAGAGCCACACACTTGATCTCTCGCCTTGGTTTTGTAAATAGGATAACGCATCGAGCAAAGTTTATTAATTCTACAAGTGAAAGTTCTGTGAACATACACACCGAGCAAGACGCGCCGCCTACTATTGAAGCTCTACTTCAACCTATGGGCCAAACCAAAGAACAAAAGTGATATCACCATCACCGGATGTATGCAACCATCAAGACCTCTATCTCTCAACATGGAGAGATACACAAGAGTGGAAAGAAGACCTATCGGTAAACTTTAAATTTCATACCCTTGCCATAAGGTAAATGGTAGTTATCTAATTAATTAGTATTCCTATCTACATTAATAATTTCACTTTAACATATTCATCTTCATAAATATTAAAAAAAAAAATAAAATAAAAATCTTTATTGCTTCATTTATTTGCATCATAAATATTAAAAGCCCCACGTGAATAAAGTTGTGGTAACCTTGTAGGAATATTTACTGTGGTGGCATAAAAAATAATAATAATAGCTTCTGTATTCACTTTCTTGCATTATTAAAAGCCTAAACCCTATAAGAATAAATATTCTCTATGGTGGCATAAAAATATAACTATACATCATGCACACATATTTAATTTCTGCATAATTAAACTAGAAAATCCTAAAAAAGAGAATCCTGCTAAAACTTATCAATTTAAAATTAACTCATAACAATAATCAATTTTTATTGGCTGATCGCTAACCTCTTATTAAATTTGAGCCTCGAGTTTTGGTTTTCTTGTTGGAGTGTAATTATGTAGGAACAATATTATGATAAGGAGAGAGTCTATTAGTGGCACCTACCAGGAGCGCTGCTGGTTAGCTCACTCTAAAGATCATCAACACCAAGTATTGCAAACATCTAGCTTGGGGGAGGAGCATCCCCTTGTTATCAGGTAACTATACCTAGACGATTATCGAGTCTATTTTATATAGTCATAAAATACCAAAAATATATGGGCACATGAAGGTCCTTATCTTTAGAGTCTTGTGAGTCCAATAGAAATAAAAAGATGAATAACAAATTAAAATCAAAAATAAAATACTTATCTATGTATTAAGGAGTGATCATAGAGTGTGTCTAGTTAGTAAGAGTTAAATAAAAACCGGAGAACATTAAAATTTTGTCTTAGAGATGATGACTAGTTGCTCTACAAGTAATTCCTTTCAAGTGTCTAGTTTTCAACCATGAATTCTCCTGAGTTTTGGATATGACTACTTTGATATAAGAATTTACTCGAACCTAAAATTTGTGGAGGCATATACTTGAGCTAAGTCTAGGTAATTGATGGATATGATACATGAAGGTCTAAGCTGCTATTTATCTTATTCCTAGCATTACTAAGTTCTGGAGATTTATTTTGACAACCTAAAATCTTATATGATGAGCTCTTGTATAATAAAGTTTAAATTCCTACCAAAGCTATATAATACATTTAGCGTTAGGAAAAACATTTGCGCATTCATGCTGCTTGCTTTATATTGAGTTCAGTCAATCTTAGTTGTATACCTTATGAGAGCCTTGTCATGCTTTTTAAAATCAAGATCACTTACGTACTCCACCCACATATGCATTACTCCTACTCTAGGATGTAAGCGCAGTCATTTCCACTTTCATCTAGATCCACCCTAAAAATGTTTTTTCTCCTACCCCGGGAGTAAAACACCCAAAAAATATACCGTATAGGACAACCTCCATTTATTGCTCTAAGTTCTTATCATTACCTCTCTAATTATTTATTCAAAGGATGCATGTGGCTATGCAAAACTATTAAAAAAAAGAGAAAAAAGAAAAGAGGAATAAAAAATGGACAAGTATCCCAGCATTAAAATAATGAGTACATAGATGCCCGCTTCCCATTAATAAAAAAAAAAAAAAAAAAAAAGAAAGAAAGAGAGAAAAAGATAGCCCATGTTTTTCCGCTGAAAAGTTCTAAGGAGGGAGTTATTTTCAAAGAGCAAAAGTAGAATTAGGATTAGCCACTAAATACCATAAATACACCTACCCATCATATTCCATACACATGCACATCTTGATTTGATTGTATGCCTCGATTCTCTGTGGATCCATTGTTTGACTTTACAATATATGAATTGCAAGTATGCTCATCCTTGTTATTGCCACTTCTATAAGCTCCACTATAAATCCTTAGTTGTAGAAAGGCATAACATCATTAATGCCTCAGTGAGATCTATAAATACCATATATATTAAGAGACTTGAGGGTGTTATACAATCGTGCTCTGAGTTTTATTTCAAAAACTTACAAAACTCTGGAATATTGGTACTGTGAAGAATTTGAGACATAGTGCTTGACTTGATTGTTCTATCTTTTGATTGCTCAAGGCTTATGCAAAAAAGCAAAGTAAAAGCTCCATAGTTAAAGGTAAAATGGGTAAGTTTAAAAGTTAGAGCAGTTTTATCTAAACTGAAGGAAAATTTATGTTTAAAAGCAAGTGTGCTTAAAAGAAATAAAAGTATTGCAACAACTCCTGATCCAAATATTTTAATAATTAGGCTTAGATTGTTTGCCAAGGAACCGGCAAAAGGTAAGCTTGGGGGAGTTGTTGACGGTGGATAACATCAATTTTTATTAGAACTTTAGACATGAAAAGGCACATGAATACACATTAGTCTAGGGTTTTAACTGACAATTTCCATGAGTTTTGCATATTCTATATTTTCTAGGGACCTTTCCAGAAAAGCTTAAAAGAGGGATTACATTGCATAATTATCATAAAACTTAACCGCGACGGAAAATATCGCCAAAAGGATCGGGGAAGGGTCTAGAAGACACCAAGCGGCGGGGCCCACGAGGGGATCGGGGTGGGCCGGCCCCCCCCACGGGGCCGGGGCGCCCTAGGTCAACCGACGGCGCTCCTCTTCTGGAAGCTTCCTCCTACCGCCTTAGGGTTTGCATCTCCACCGTTGCCCAAGTCGGTTTGATCCAACGGCCCGTTCATCCCACCCAAGGCTATAAATAAAGGGGCGGACCCCTCCCCCGAAGGCATTCTACACCCCGGTGCTTCATATTCTCCACATAAATTAGGGTTAGGGTCCTTCTAGTTGATCTAGTTCTAGTTTATCTAGTTCTAGTTCATCTAGATGTAGCAATTAGGAGAGACTAGTTCTTCTAGATCTAGTCTTGTTTAGAGATTAGAGAGATTGAGTAGAGGAGTAGAGATTCGGAGGAGTTCCTACTGTCGGTGCTTCTTCGTGGTCAGATTCTTCCCCGGATTCAGCTCCCTCGCCTCGAGCTCCGTTCTGAGGTACTTTTGTATTCGTCATTCCGATTCAAGTAAGCAGTTGTTCTTATTTGTTCTTAAGTTCACAGCTCATATTGAGTACTTTGATCTTGGTCATTACTTGGTTGAAATAGTATTTCATAGTGTAGGCATGGTGCCTAGGCTAGGTTTACTTGTGGATGTCCTCTGATTAGCCGGATAGTGGTAGTTCGCGTAGGTGACTTTATAGCTGCGTTGATTCCTCTGTAGTCCACTTCCCGTTGATAGGACTGATAGGTTTATAGGTGCTTGGTAGGAGATTACTCTGTTTCTTCTCCTATTCGGGTTACTTGCCCAGTTAGAACGGTATTATACAAAGCTTACTGGTTGTCAGAACTAGAGTTCAATAGCTATTTCCTCTTTCTTGATATTATCTAGCCTAATTGTAGGGTTAAGTCTATATACTTTATCATCATCACAACTGTTCCCTGTGGATACGATATTTAAAACCTCCTGGTAAAATGTAACACTGGTATGATATCTGTGCGCTTGCGGATAATCTTACTTAAACCTTATTTAGTGGAGTGCAGTTAATTTATACCAACACCTAGGGAGGGAAATGTGCTGGTCTTTGACTCCGCTGACTACGGTCCTGAAAGATATGCAAAATTCCAAACCATCTTAGATTGGTAAGTCGACAAAATATAGCATGCATCTTTTTATCGATGAGAGTTTAAGATTGCTGCTAACTGATTCTTTTTGAGATCATAGATGTTATAGATTCTATAAGTTAAGAGGTGGAGTGTATGACGAGTCCATGAAGGGGCAGCAAATAAGATTTTTTTTCACAGGTGGCCGGTACGTAAATTTATAAATCAATATCATGCATGTTTAATATAAAAGATGGTATTATAAGTAAATAACTGTATGCAATTTATGTAGTGCCATAAGCAACCAACCAGTTCGGTGCACTGTGGATTTTACGCGTGCGAGTTCATGAGAACGGCCGGACGGTACATCAGGAACTCTAATAAGGTACCACTAATAGTAACATCTCTATTTATATCGTTAAAAATGAAAATATACGTAGACACATGAAAATATATATAATGCTTATAAACTTCCTTTTCAGGCATATCAAGAATCGGAGTCCGAAAACTTCGACGACCTAACTCTGTCGGAATAATTGAGGACCTCTGCTCATTTATCATGAGAGAAATTATTCCTACAGGAGGGAAAATATCATCATGCCGAAAAGCCCCTTAGGGAGGCGGAGTTCGAGCGCTAAGGGACATTAGCGCTCTGAAATTAAGTCGAAATGATTATTAGATTCATCTCCACTTGTAAATTTTATTATCATATCGTGGCCAGAAAATAATTTTGATGTATATAATGTATGATGTAATTAAATTGTTAATAATGTATATATGTATATAATTATTATATAGTATATATTACTTTTTGTTGATGTATTTCTCATAATTAAATAGCCTTTGTATTGATCATAGTAAGAGAAAAAGAGGGGGGGAGAAGGGAGGAAGATGAGGGGGGGAGAGGAGGGAGGGAGAGAGGAGAGGGCGCCACCGCAAAAAAATGAAAATTTAAATGAATTTGGGCGGGAAAATAATAATACTGAGGCGGTTCACTTAAAGCAACCGCCTGTGGAAATGTCATTTCTACAGGCGGTTCCTTATGTGAACCCCGCCCGATGGAAATGGCATTTTCACGGGCGGTTGCTTATGTGAACCGCCTGTGGAAAAGCATTTCCACTGGCGGTTTTCAAGCAACCGTCTGTGAAAATGCAACATTTTCACTGGCCTCTAGCACAGGCGGCAGGCAAAAACGCCTGTGAAAAGGTGTCTGGAACCGCCTGTATAGAGCCTTTGTGTACTAGTGAATGTTGTACTTATTAAGTAGTACCAAAAAAGAAGGGAGCATTCAGGCTTTACTTAACATGTTGCAGTAGGCGATGCTAATTTAAAGTGGTGTCACGAAAGCTAGGAGTGAAAAAAATAGTTGGACCGGTGCTCCAAACAATAAAAAATTAGTACTCTTACTGTTGTGAGACTGCAGTTAGTACTTTGTTGTTGCTGCGCGAGACTGTGCACAAAAGATAAAGACGTTATTTTTTCTGATATCACTTCTACAGGGCATGATCTAGAATCCAATAATCAAGCAACACTATAAGATGGCATGTGTAAAAACACCGCTTCTTGTCAGCAGACAACGATGGCACCCTGGCCCGTGCGGCCGTGTGTATCGTCGTGACAATAGTGACGATTTATTTAGCGGAAAAACCACCAGGTGATGCATGGCGATCCTAACTGACATGCACATCACCACATCCATGCATGTCTACGTCGTGGTCCTCTGACCATATGACACTGTCATCGGCTTCACCGCGTGTGAAAACTGTGCTTTTTATTTTGTGTGTTCCGAGAGGACCCTCACAGATCACTACTCCCTTGATATTTAAATAATTGTCTTTGTTTATGAGGTAGAATTTATAAAGCAGTTCTAAACACATTTTAAATAAACGTGCAATATTTATATTTTTAAATAAATTTATTAAAAGAATTAAAATTAAAGATCAATAATACTAATTATATATACGATAAATAATAATAATTTTCAACACATATTTACTTAAAGTTATATTTTAAGAGGCGAAAACAACACATATTTATGGACGAGTAAAATGTATGCTGAGTCTTTAAATTCTTGAGATATTTTCATCTGGCTCATTAAATTAAGAAAAATGACTATCTAAGCCCTCAACTTTTCCCCACCATGCACCAAACGTCCCCGTCACGACAGTACCAAAAACTAACGTGGCCGTGCCAATTTTTCTAAAAACCCACTATCATATTTCTCTTTTCTCACTCCTGGCTCCGTCTTTCTCTCGACTGGCCGGGAAGCGGGGTGCACAGGCCCCACACGGACCTTGCCCCGGCCTAGGATCCACGAGGGAAGCCCGAAGGCCGCAATGACACCCGCGGGTGCATGCCGTGAGTGCGGCCGTGCCCCGACGGTGGTGGTGCTCCAGTGTTATTCCCAGATGTGGGAGGGGTCACTACTGCAGAACAGGTCTTTGGTCGATGCACAAATTTAACTGTAGTCTTGGTATTTTTTGCGTTCGGGACTAAAGGTTCTTTAATCCCGGTTGATAATACCAACCGGGACTAAAGGTTGATCTTTAATCCCGGTTAATGTTACCAACCCGGACTAAAGATCCTCAACTTTTTAGTCCCGGTTGGTAATACCAACCAGGGACTAAAGATCGACTTTTAGTCCCTGGTGGTGTTACCAACCGACTAAAAGGTCCCCACGGATCAATTCAAAAGGAGAGTGTACAGGACTGTGTCACATGCGGTGTACAGCTGAGTTGGTAAGGACACCACAACATTTATTTTTTCGCCTGGTGAGCCTTTAGTCCCGGTTTACAAACCGGGACCTTTAGTCCCGGATTCGTAGTCCCGGTTAGGATACCCGGGACTAAAGGGTGTTTCCAACCGAACTACAACCCCTTTGTGTAGTAGTGGGTGCGGCAACTGCGAGCGGACATGGCCACGAGGGGATGGATGATAGTGTGCTTGGTTTGGCCTGAGGTGGCTTTGTAGCGATTGGGGCTTTGCTCTTGCTCGGCCATGGCCATGGCGGCTCGATGACGCATCATGTTATGGAGGCACAGCATCTGGACCTCGAAGGAAACGTGCGTGCGAATTCCCCTGGACCTGCAGTGGGCATCACTATTGTTAAAACTCAAACCAACGTCAACAACTATATATTTTCCTCCCTATCGTGCTTCATTGAGCACTGCCATCAGCCACCCGTTTGTTGACGCCGCAAGGTATTTTGCGGCGGAGGTGCTCGTTCTTGTAAGTGCGTGCCCACGTGCACGAAAGCGGCAAATGAGGGCGACAAGCGCCGGTGAAGCAGCGTCGGGCCATGGCCGCAATCAGCGCCTGCTCGTTGCTCCCACGGTTGGTCCATTGCGGCCACTTCCTCGTGGAGTCTGGGCCGGGGCTAGGTCCGTGCAGGGCCAGCTAGCGCACCCTGCAAGCTGGCCGTCAACCACCGCCGAGCGCCCAAGCCGTCTATGGCCGGTTTCGGGCACCTGCCGTCGCTCCCTGCTCTGCTCTTTCAAGGAGAGCAGGGAGCCAGGAGTGAAATGTGATTGTGAGAAAGAGAAATATGATATGATGGTTTTAGAAAAATTAGCATGACCATGGTGTCTAGCTTTGGCATGATCATGGTGTCTAGCACGGCGGAGAAAATCCGGTGCGATTTGTTTGTTCATCAGCGGCCGGGAGAAAAATATGGCGCACGGGTGGCGACGGCGGATTGGGTGACATCGTCGTCGTCGCTCTCGATGATGAGGCTACGCTCCGGCACCGAGGTCCCCATCTCCCCGCCCAACTCGCCTTCGTCTCCTCAAAAATCTGCTTCTCCTCGAAACAGGTACCCAAAACCGATAAACCTTGATACGTACCCAGCGATATTGCGGCGCTGAGGGAGCTCGTGTCATGCCGTCGGCGACGAGGGCTCTCCCCTCCTCTTCGGTGAGGGAGCGCGGGACGCCACCCCGTCGTAGGGGCCCCTCGCCCGGTCCTGTCCCACATACCAGCCTCATGAAGGTGACGAGGCGACGTGGGGGGCAGAGGGGAGACCAGGTGGCCGCACGTGTGCCACAAGGGAACGGGTCGAAGCTGCAGACGGGTTCGAGAGGAGGAAGACGACCCGATAGGCGGGATCCGGTGGAGGATGAGTCGGAAATCCAGAGTTTCTGGGGGTAGCTGTTGGTATAAATTAACCGCACTCCATTAAATAAGTTTTTAGTAGGATTATCCGCAAGCGCCACGATATCATACCAAAGGTCACATTTTACCCGGAGATTTTAAATATCGTATCCACGGGGAACGCTTGTGATGATGACAAAGTATATAGACTTAACCCTACAATTAGGCTAGATCATATCAAGAAAGAGGAAATAGCTATTGAACTCTAGTTCTGACAACCGATAAGCTTTGTATAATACCGTTCTAACTGGGCAAGTCACTCGAATAGGAGAAGAAACAGAGTAATCTCCTACCAAGCACCTATCAGCCTATCTGTCCTATCAACGGGACGTGGACTACAGAGAAATCAACGCAGCTATAAAGTCACTGCTTGAACTACTACCACTATCCGGCTAATCGGGGGACATCCACAAGTAAACCTAGCCTAGGCACCACGCCTACACTACGAAATACTACTTCAACCAAGTAATGACCAAGATCAAAGCACTCAATATGAGCTGTGAACTTAAGAACGAATAAGAATAAGTTGCTTACTTGAATCAGAATGGCGAATACAAAAGTACCTCAGAACGCAGCTCTGGGCGAGGGAACTGAATCCAGACGAATACAGCCACGAAGAAGGACCGACAGGCCAGAACTCCTCTAGAATCTCTACTCCTCTACTCAATCTCTCTGATCTCTAAACAAGACTAGATCTAGAAGAACTACTCTCTCCTAAATGCTACATCTAGATGAACTAGAACTAGATGAACTAGAACTAGATCAACTAGAGGGACCCTAACCCTAATTTATGTGGAGAATACGAAGCACTGGGGTGTAGAATGCCTCTAGGAAGGGCCTTGGGGCGTCATTATATAGGCCGAGGTGGAGTAGGGGGCAAGGAACCGCCACATCATCGATCCGCGTCTTCATCTTATGTGCACCGTCGGATCAAACCGACCTTAGATCCACGTAGGAATGCTTTGATTGGGTTCCAAGGAAGCGTGGGAGGAAGACTCCGAGGCGGCCGGGAGGCCACGGGGGCGCCGACCGGCGCCGCCCGGGGCCGGCCGCCCCACCTGGACTCCCCGTGGGTCTCGGCCGCCGGGTGTCTTCTAGACCCTTCCCCGAGCGATGACGATGTTTTCCATCGCGGATAAGTTTCGTGATGATTATGCACTATAATCCTTCTTTTATGCTTTTTAGAATAATCTCTAGAAAATATAGAATATGCAAAACTCGTGGAAATTGTCAGTTAAAACCCTAGACTAGTATGTATTCATGTATCCTTTCATGTCTAAAGTTCTAATAAATATTGATGTTATCCACCGTCAACAGCAGCTGTGGCTGGTTCCCAGTTCTACCCACCGCAAGCCGCGACCCAGGGCTAGGGTTCACGAGGTTGAGAGGGAAAACCTAGTCTGGATCCACCGCGACCTGTGGCTAGCCAAATGGTTTGAAGTCCATGATTGTTATCCAGTGGGAGAGGGAGACAAGTGGGACGGAGCTCCATTGAACCTGAACTTTGCAGAGGCGATCTGGGGTGAGGGGAAGAGAAGAAGCTTCGTTCAAGTTGTTCAAGCAGCGATGGCGGGGAGAGGGAGGGGCGCGGACCTCGACCGAGAGGCCCGGAGGAGGATTGGGAGAGTTGGGGAGATGGGGGATGGAATCAGTACCAATTCCCACATCCGCCGCCACCTCCTTTCTTCAATCATGCGCCGCCACCACCAGGATATGGGTACTTCGCACCGCAACCTCAGGTACAACAAAGACCCCCCCTCTTCCACCTCAACACCGGGGATACAGCGGATGTGGCACCAAGGCCTAGAGGTGGATATCGGGGAGAGGGAGAGGTCGTCAACAGAAAGAACCTCAAGCACCCAAAACCAACAAGGTACAGCTAGTGGTCAGAATTCTGTGGGAGAGATGAAGATGGGCCGAGAAACCTTGAGCAGAGTAGTGATAGGCAGATGTTGGGTGAAGGAAATCATATCAGAGTTGCTGGGGAAGGAAATTTGCTGGTGGTCTGCTTCAATTGTGGCTAGATAGGGCACCTCAGTTCTGTCTGTAATCGACCTAGGGTCTGCTTTATCTGTCATAACACAGACCATGTGATGGAGCATTGCCCTGAATGGAACAAACCCCCAATGGCTGCACAATACTATGGAAGTGCCAACCATGGACTAGGCTTCTATCACATTGATGTGGGGATGAGGGGAAATAGATTCAGACACTGGCAAGGGATTGATAACTTTGGAGTTTTCACAATTGTGGAGGGGGTGATGGATGAAGAAGGGATTCTAGAAAACCTGAGAGAATTCTTTGACAAAGATTGAACCGCGCTAAAGAAGATAGAAGAGGCTAGCTACTTGATCAGGTTTCCACCAAGCAGGAAGGTTGAGAATCTGGTCATTGGGAAGACTACTTTGTTTCAGCTAAACAGACCAAAAGTGGTGGCATCACTGAAGGTGTGGAATGGTGATGCTGAACCTATTGGCAGTCTTTTGGATGTGTGGGTCCAGATCAAAGGGATTCCCCCAAAATGGGTTGACTGGCACACAGTAAGAGAGGTTGCTTCAAGCATTGGTCTGATGGTTGAAGTTGACTGGCAAACCTTGTTCAATAGCTTATTCAGTCTAGTGAGAGTCAAGATACAAAGGCAAAGATCCAACCAAGGTTCCTAAGAAGAGGATTTATGTTTTCAACAAAGGGTTGTATCTCGATTCAATTCAAGACCGAAGGATATGATCGGTTTGGTAGCTCAACAGATGATGATGACTCGGGAGGGGTAGAGGAGCTAGAAGAAGATGATCTATTAGATGATGATGACCTTGACAAGTTAAATGGAAAAAAGGAAGACCCAAAAAGAGGGTGACCCTCAGTTGCCTAAAGAGGGGAAAGATCCAGATGAGGCTCCTAAAGATGGCCAGGAAGGCAAAGAAGCAAATTCTGGTGGAAAATCTATGAGGACACTCCTGTTTGGGGAAGAGACCTTTCCAAATCAGAAAGAACAACTAGATTGTGCTAGAAGCAATGGATCTTGGGTTGATGACATGGAAGAAGAAGAGGAGTTAGAAGGAAGTGAGGTGGAAATTTTACAAGAAGATAATGAACAGCTCCCATTACCTGATGAGTGGATCTATGAATTATAGCAAAGAGAAATATCTGGGATAGGTGTCTCCCCAATGCAGTGTGTAAAGAAAAAGCAGAATCCAGAGGGGTCCATTGCTAATCTGAATGATGTAGCCATGCTAGAAGAAAAAGGGGATAACTTCTCTATACAATCTAGCTCGAACCGAGAAAAATCGGAGTTGACTACCAAGGCTTTCCCTCTAGAAGCTAAAGGAGATAACTTCTCTGTCCAACCAGAAAAGGAAGAAGAAATACAACCTGGAGTGAAACCAAACAAAGGCATCAAAGGCAAAAAGAAGAATCAATGGGGCCCAGTGGTGGCTACAAGGAAAAGCAAAGAGACTTACGATAATGGGAAGACAAGATCGGCTAATGCTCAAGACTTCAAAAGGAAGTGGAATGCGAAGAAAACTCAGGTATACCTAAAAAATCATCTAAGATACCTGTTATTTCTGAAAGTCTTCTTTTGTCTATTGGTAAAGATATAGGCATTTTAGTTAAGGATGGAGATCCTGTTTGTGATTCTATGATTGCATTAGATAAGGGTAGGAATTTAGATAGTTTGAAGAATTGTAGTAATGCTTTGTCTCAAGATAATCTGTCAGGACCCGAATGTGTTGTTACGAATCTAGTTTAGTTAATACTTACGCTTCAATTAGTGGAGTAAAAGGTTTTGAACAGAATGGATATTCTAAACCATTAGTGGAGATTCAGGCAGAGAAATGGCCTAAAGTTGGGGATAGGAAAAAACAGGAAAAAATGATAGGTTTCTTTTGGAATATTAGAGGCCTAGGCAAAGATGGTAAGATTACTGCTCTAACTAGCAGAATCAAGGACTGCCATGTTGATTTTCTTGGCATCTCTGAAACCAAGAAGCAGCACATCTCTCCTGGTTTACTGAAATCCATTTCTAATGGCATCCCTTTTAACTGGTACCATTTAGAACCAAAGGGCACAGCAGGAGGAATCCTAGTTGGGTCCAATGCTGATAGATTTAATATGGTGGTAGGAGAAGTCCTGAGATTTTCTGTGAGTGTCATGTTAACTAATAAGTCTAATGGCCTTAGTTGGAAACTAGTGGTGGTTTATGGACCTGCATATGAAGATCTAAAGCAGGATTTCTTAGATGAATTAGATTCTGTGCTGGGTTCCTAGACAGGTCCAATTCTGATTGGAGGTGATTTTAACCTAGTCAGATCTAGTAGAGATAAAAATAATGGTGTTATCAACCATAGGGTTCAATAGCTGGATTAGCAAATGGGCCCTGATAGAATTAGATCCTAGCAATAAGAAATTTACTTGGACAAATAATCAAGATCCTCCTATCTTAGCTAGGATTGATAGAATCTTTGTATCTGGTTCCTGGGATGCTAAGTTCCCCCTATCAACAATGAAGGCCTTCGATAGGGTTCCTAGTGATCATAACCCTCTTGTAATAGATACAGGGGATAAACTCCTGTTTTGGAAAGAAAAGATTTAGGTTTGAGAAATGGTGGCTAGGTAAAGACACCTTTAGACAGATGGTGGAGAAAGCCTGGAATTCTCCCTGCAATTTAACTAGGAGCATTGATATTTGGCAGTCCAAAGTAAGAACCCTTAGGAGGATGGTGAGAGGTTGGGCAGCTAATGAGATTGCTGCCCAGAACAAAGCTAAGGTGGAGCTTTCTAAAGAGTTTACTAGATTAGACGGCTTAGCTAAGCATAGAGTTTTAAATAATGATGAAGTTAGAGAGCTAAGAAGGGTAGAGGATAAACTTGAGCAGATTTGGGCTTTGGAGGAGATAAAGATCAGACAAAGGTCTAGAGAGAGAGATATTAGAGAGGGGGATAGAAATACAGCTTATTTTCAAGCTGTGGCTAATCAAAGGAGTAGAAAGAAGAAGATTGAATGCCCGGAGAGCAAAGAATGGTTTAGTTTATGACCGTAAAAAGCATGATGGGAGTTCTTTGTAGATTTCTATAAGCATCTTTTTGCTAAGGATGTAGAATCGGAGTCAAGTTAGAGGACAATTTTTGGGAGGAGGAGGATAAGGTGACAGGAGAGGAAAATAATGCCCCGACTGCTCCCTTCACCGAGGATGAAGTCAAGGAAGCAGCTTTTTAGTCGCTATGCCGATGGTTCCCCTGGTCCTGATAGACTTCCTTTCCTTTTCTACCAAAAATTCTGGGATCTTATCAAACCTGACTTAATGGCAATGGTTCATGATTTCCAAAAAGGGTGCTTGGATTTGAATAGATTGAACTTTGCTTTAGTTACTCTTATCCCTAAAGTAGGAGAGGCCACAAATATGAAGCAGTTCAGGCCTATTAGTCTTCTAAATTGTAGCTTTAAGATTTTTTCGAAGTTGTTAACCAATAGGCTGCCTTCAGTAGTGCAAAGAATTGTAGCCCCCAACCAATCTGCCTTTATCAGGGGAAGATACATTCTTGAGAGTGTAGTGGTGGCTCATGAGATAGTGCACAGTGTTCATAAGAGTGGAGAAGCAGGAGTGCTTCTCAAATTGGATTATGAAAAAGCTTATGACAGAGTAAGCTAGACTTTTCTTTTTGATCTCTTACTAGCCAGGGGTTTTGACCCAGTTTGGGTTAATTGGATTAAACTTATAGTCATGGGAGGCTCCATTGGGGTGATGGTTAATGGTGAAGAAAGCTCCTATTTTAAACCTAGTAAAGGTTTAAGACAGGGGGACCCCTTGTCTCCTTTTCTGTTTAATCTTGTAGGTGATGGCTTATCTAGGATGTTGAGTAAAGCAGTGAGCAAAGGGTTAGTGAGAGGGTTGTTAGAGGACTTTAAACCAGGAGGTATCCCATCCCTCCAATATGCAAATGATACCCTTTTGTTTGCTAAAGCTGATGATATCATTTTACAAAATCTAAAAATGTATTCTTATGTGGTATGAACAAGTCTCAGGAATGAGAATTAATTTTCATAAAAGTGAGATGATTCCCCTAAATCTAGACCCTGCAGATGCTCATAGATTAGCTCATATTCTTGCTTGCCCTATTGGGAACCTTCCTATGAAGTACTTAGGTATTCCCTTACACTTTGAGAACCTATCTAGAGAGGATATTCAACCTCTGGTAGATAAGATTTTGAGTAAGTAGCAGGGTGGAAAAGGAACCTTATGTCAATGGCTGCTAGGGTTGTTTTGATTAAATCCTGTTTGGCAAGCATTCCAGTCTATTTGCTTTCTTTTATTAAATTTCCAAAATGGGCTATCAAACTTTTGAATGCCCACCTTGCTAATTTCCTATGGAATTATACTGAGAATAGTCACAAGTACCACTTAGCGAACTGGGAGATGGTGTCTATGTGCAAAGACTTTGGGGGTTTAGGCATCCCTAACCTGAGAGATTTAAACATATCCCTGCTTGCCTCTTGGCTCAAGAGGTATAATAGAGATAGAGACAAGCTCTGGAAAGAGCTAATTGACTTTAAATACAACACTGGGAAACCTAACATCTTGACTGCTAAGCCTAGGAACTCGTCTAGCTTCTTTAAAGGTTTTATGTGGGCTGCACAAGCTGCGAGAATGGGGTTTAGATGGAAAATAGGAAATGGGAAAAAGATTAGACTCTGGGAAGATACCTGGATAGGTTCTTCCAGCCTAGCCATTCAATATTGGCCTTTGTACAGGATTATTAATGAACATGGTAAAACTATTTCTGAGCTCTGGGATGGCACAACGTTGAAATGTTCCTTTAGGAGAAATGTTTCTGAAGAGCTATATAACTCCTGGCTAGAAGTTATTCAGCTACTCTCTACCATTCACCTTTCTGATGGGGAAGATGAAATGATCTGGCAGTTTACCTCCAGTGGCACCTACTCTTCTCAATCCTTGTATAGAGTGATTAATTTTAGGGGGGTGAAACAAGTCCATGTTTCAGCTATCTGGAGTATTAAGATACCTCCCAGGGTTCATATGTTTTTGTGGCTCTTAATCAACAACAAAGTTTTGACTAGGGATAACTTAGCCAAGAGGAAAAAACTAGAAGATGAATCCTGTTTGTTCTATTCAGAAAAGGAAACTTGTCAGCACCTGTTCTTTGATTGTGTAGTAGCAAAACAATGTTGGCATATTTTTTCTGGTTTATTAAGTGTAGATGTTGGTTCTGATATCTCTAACATAGGCAAATTCTGGTTAAGCAATAAGAAATTTGCCTTATTAAACATGGTTACTTCAGCTGTTATGTGGTCCATTTGGAAACTCAGGAATGAGTTGTATTTTCAGAACTCTGGCTGGAAGGGCATGGATATGCTTCTCTTCAAGGTGGCGGGTCTCTTACAGAACTGGACAGTTCTGTGTGCTGCGGACAAATTGGAGTCAACAACCTGCTGTGGGAGATCAAGGAATCGGCGAAGAGAACGTTGTGGCTTCCCGACGTTGCCAAGGGCGCTTCCTGAAGTCCTATCGTGCTGGGAAATGAAATGACCTGAAGGATGGTGGTGGTTGTTCTACTTTCATCTTTGATGCTCCAGAAACCTCTGCGACGACCTGGTGGAGGGCGTTGGAGGAGACCTTCGAAACATGCGTTTAGCTTCCTGTTAGTTTGGCTTCCTTGCTAAGAGAGACTCCTTTTGTTTTTGTTGGCTCTGGTTTTAGCCAGCTGGAGGCTGGGGTTTTGTGGCAATACTTTGCTGTAAACAGATTCTTGGTCTTTTGATGTTAATTGAAAGGCCGGGGCATCCTGCCCTTGAACTCTAAAAAAAAATCATGGTGTCTAGCTGTCACCATGGCACAACCACGTCATTAGTGCTGGCTTAGCAGGTTAGACCTTTAGTGTACGGCGGTAAATGTTTAGTGACCTAGATAGTTGTGTTTTTAATTCGAAGATCCAAATAAAAATGTATCCAAAGTTTGAAAACCCAGCATGTATTTTATTCTCTACAGACATAGGGAACAAGTTTTTATTGCTACCATGGCATACATGGTCACGAGGAGGCCCGAGGGTTCTTAGGCTTCCCCTCGGTAACCGATCATACCGGTTGGGGTTCGTCAAGCTTCGCGTAGTTGGACAATGAGAATGATGACGAGGAGCCAAGCTAATCACGTGGGAGATAAGTTAAATACTATAATACATAGAGATTATTAATGATTGCTTGAATGATGTATCATTGTTGCATGAAAATGATAATCCATTCGCATCATGAAACATAAGTGCTTAGCAATATAAATCCACAGTACTCAGAAACTGAAGCTCTGAATATTTGCTACTGCCGAGTGACTGCACTTGTTGCTGAAAACCTGAAGACTGAAACAATCAGCAGAATATAAATTTACTCACTAAAGTCAAATTATTGTTGCTGCTATTGTGAACTGAAAGCTGCAGTTTGGATCTATGGTCTTCCAAGCTGGCGCCGTCGTGTGGCTCGATAGCCCTTGGGCAGCGACGGCAATGGGCGCTTCAGCGGCTTCAAGGTCCTTGCCACCGTCTCTTGGACGTCGCTACCTGCGGCTGTTACCCCACATACAGTCTACTTGGTATACGGTTGTGAAAACCATATATTTTAGGTAAGGAGGTGTCGTCGACTGGTGATATGATGATGGACTTATGAGGGCACTAGTTCACTATGCATTGTAATTTGTGCACCATATTCGGTAGCTAGCTATTGCTAGGCTGCCCAATCTAACCCTATCCGAACGGCTGATTTCTCTTTCCCTCACCGCAACTGGCTAGAGCTGGAACAGGAACCAAACAGACGACCAGCTCCAGCCAGCTGCGATGAGGTAAAGTCAGCCATTCGGCTGGGGCAAGGCTGAGAAGCCGCAATAGCTACCGAACATACGGGCATTCCAGCTACGAGAGCAGAGCAAGTGAGCAAGGTTTAAACAACTCTTTGGTAGCCGTTGAGGTAACCATTCTTTCATACTCTGAACTTGGGAATGAGCAGCGCATGCTGCATGGACTTTTTATTTTTCAGAGTAGCAGTACGCAAGTTTCTCCAACCTGCCGGATGTCCTGCTGAGAGGAGCACGGAGAGGAGCCGAACATACTAGCTTCCATTTTGGCCCCCTCTCCGTCTAGCGCGGCTACTTTCCTGATTTGCCGCGACGCGGTGCAAGACGATGACAGCACACGGACGAGGCCGGCGTGGCTCCCTCCGCCGCTCAGGTGCTCCGTGCCGCCACTATTCCGTTGCGCCAGGCGGGTCAGCTCCCTGGCCGCTCGTGGGCCGCCGCTGCGCCCGCCCAGTGATGCCCCTCGAGCCCCGTGGCTCGGTCACTCGTACTCGTACGCACACGAACGGAAGAAACAGAGAGAAATAGGAACATGGGAAAGCCAGGGGATGGATGGATATGTGGTCCTCGTAAGCGAACGGATAATGCAATGTAGTGGTATTTATATTCTCAAAAGAAAAAAAAATACTAGTCCGTATACGTTTGTGATATAATAAAAAGGCAAGCGTTTCTCTCCCTAAAAGTTTCGTCCGGCCCATTCTAAGTGGCCCAACCGTCCTGCCACTCGCTGGCTTTTGGCCCATTCGGCCCAATCCATCGCTCTGACCGCGACGGCGCGCCGCGCCCGTCTCGCCTGGCTGCCCCGCATGCCTCTCCCTCTCACCGCCCGCCCCCGGCGCCTCCCTCTCACCGCCCACCCCGGCACCGGCGTGCCCTGCCCCTCACCGGTGCCTCCTTCTCACCGCCCGCCCTCGGCACCGGCGCGCCCTGCCCCTCACCACGAGGACACCGCGCTCATGAGGGACGGCGGCGGCGTCGACAAGGACGGCCCCGCGACATCACGCGCGAAAACGAGGACGAAGAAGCCAATAAAAAAAGCTAGGGTCGCCACCGCATAGACGCACTCGCTCGAGTGCAGCAGGCTCGCGTCTTCCCAGTGGCTAGCAGACGGCGCTCGTCGTCGAACGCACCACCGGCTCCCCCCGCTGCAGTTGTGTCGCCGCCACTTCCCGGACTGCGCACGCCGTTCTCCCGCACCAGAGCAACTGCCATTCGATGTACTCGCTCGGCTGGCGGCGGGCGCCCGTCGTCGACGGCCCTGCAGTACACTCAGCCGCCGCCGCTTGTCGGACCGCGCACTCCGTTCTCCTGCTCGGCCACGCGCAGGGCCTCCTCGACCTCCCGGCGGTGCTATCGCCACGTTCTTCCAAGAAGCCGAAGCCATCGTGGTGGCTGTAAAAAAAAAAAATCTGTATCCAATGGAACGCAGACACCGGCTCAGACAAGGAAAAGAATCCATGGTAAGTTGGACGAACTCCATACTTCGATGTGTTCTCGCCAAGCTGTACAAAATCAAGAAGCTCCCTATCTCACCATTGAATCCTGATTTCAAGAACAGAGCTCCTTATCGGGCCTTCGAATTCTAATCTCGCCGAAGAAGAATAAAAGGTCTTGATGTTGCTATTTTTTTCTTCAGAGCTACTAATTGAAATTAAGATTTATGTTTTCTTTCTTTGACTGAAAGCTACTTTGTTGCAAATAGACAAACCTTCCCCTCTAGCATCAAGGCACTCGTAGATTATGTGCACGGGCTGAGCTTTGGTATCTACAGAGGGTATACTATGTGCCTATGCTGCTACCTATCAAAAATCAGTTTTATCATGATATTTGTGTCAATTTATTCTGGTCCTAGAGTAACTGTAATCCTCAATACCCAAAAAAAAAATAATTTGTAATAGCCCCAACAGCGAATCTTTAACTGAACCGTTGTCCATTGCAAGACGGAAACATGTAGCCAAAACTGCCATGATGACTGCCAAATCAACAGTAACAAAAAGTGGCTGATCATCTGATGATTCTGAGTTTCTGGTGTTCTTCTAACTCTTCTTCTCTCAACTCCAGGGCATCGATTATCTGAAAACTGAAACATGACAATTGCAATGATGCTGGCAGGAGTGTAATGGAGAGGTTAACAAGAATGATACCTTAAAACTGCATCGTGATTGATGCATCGAGCGATGCATGCCAGATTGTGCAGTAACTTCTGGCTATTGCAGATATACTAAAATGAGCAATGCTATGAAGATCTACGGAAAGAACATCTTCTGGCTCTGTGCATGGTGAGTTTCCTCCTAGCAACACTTCTATCGAGAGGGAAAAAATTGTTACTGATATTATTTTCTTTAACTGTGCCTCTTCTATATAGGGGAAGACAAAATCCTGCTACCTGGACAGACAGCATGGGAACAGATGGATCTCCATCTGATGATATCGCTGACAACTGGGGCAGGTGTGTTGTTCAGTTCATTTTAATCTACCTTGGGTAGCTACTAAAACTGACAGGACACGCAGTTACCATGATATTTCAGCATGACATCTCGTGCAAACCAATGACAGATGGGCTTCCTATGCCGGACCTGATGGATGAAACGGTAAAATCACACTACTATTCTGTTTGTGCCTAAATATTTTGATAACAACTATCTCCATTGTCAATTCCTAGGTTTAATTATGAATTTTTTTCTAATTTTAAATTTTTGCAACGAATATAGGTTTTGTTTCCAGTAAATATCAAAGACACACATTGATATTTAGCTGTCATTATTAACACAAAAAGTATGAGATAGGGACTTGATAATTAGAACTTTGGAAGCTTTGATCCATTAATTTATTTGTCTGTTGAGTCACTTGTTAGCAGACACAAGCCTATCATTATTGGTTTATTGAAAGTAACATAGAAGAGGCAAAAACAACCTATAAATTGTTGGGTGACAAATGGCAATAGACATCCAATGATGGGCACACCAGTTACCTTAGAGACACAGATGAAGAAACGGACCTGTTTCTTTCGTAAGTTGATGGTATAATCATAGCACCAAATCGACTGTGTGCCATATGTATTTACTCCATTCAGATTGGAGCTGGTATTTGTTTGAAGTTTAGCGCTATATATTGCATTATCTCTTAAGTTTATGTTCTAATTTTAGCTTCAGGATGGAGACTTTTAATCACCTTGCAAGCTGGCTGGAGGATGTAAGGCAGCACACCAATGGTAAAATGATGATAATGCTTGCTCGGAACAAGTGTGATTTGTCTCACAGGCGTGCAGTTAGCTATGAGGAAGGTGAGCAGTTTGCAAAGGTACGTCGCCTTATCTTCATGGAGGCACCTAAAGACGACCATGCAAAATGTTGAGGAGGTGATGCTTGATTCTTGGTGTATCTATGTGCGGTTAAAATATTTTTCCAGTTTTCTCATGCAGCTAGAACATTTTAATAGTGGCATTTGTTAAGATTTAAGATTGCTAGATAAATCTACAAGAAAATCCAAGATAGTGTTTCCTGTGTATCTGATGTGGTATCTTTTAATCTCAAACAACCTTTTGCGTTGCTTATGGAAAATGTAGTGAGCCCCTTCGATATTACTTTAACTACCATTTACACAACTTATGTAGGTTCATAACCAATTTCTTGGCCCAAAATCTTCCATGATATATAAAGCCAGATACACATGTACCTTTATGTTCTATTTAGTATATATGGGTTGCGTTGTGATGTGCATAAGTCATTGTTCCCTATCTCATAGAAAGCTTGTCCCATTTTCCTTGGAACCTTTATACACTAAAAGGTTGGAGAAACAACCAAACTAGGAAACTGGAAACCACAAGATCTCTTGAAACTTGCTGTAAACTAGACCTTAAGACCTTGTACGAATGGCAGAGAAGTAACTTTGTCTGGAATGGCATAATTATTGATGCCAATAGAGATAGAGGAAGATAGATTGTTACTTGTTAGTGTCCAAGGATTAGCAGAGAAAGCATTTTCCTGGAAACTAGCGATTCTCTAATAGTGAAAATGACATTTGCCTGCTATCCTGCTCTCTAAAATGTTTTCCTTGCTTGTAATATGTATCTTGTTACCACTACATGAGTATGATGATCCGATACATCTTTTGTCAAATTTGCAGTATGATGATCCGACACATCTTTTGTCAAATTTGCATCCTTATGGAATCAAAGTTGGATATGTAGCCCCTGGACAATCTAGAGGTGTTGGTAGTTCATCTTCTCAAGGCAGTGGCTGCAGCAGCTAATCTGCTAAGTGGATTCAGAAGTAGAGAATTTTCTAGGGCTTGGAGACCAACAATACATCAGTGATCAGTTTCCTTTATAAGCTTGCCTGGCCATGAAGCACCACCATGCAGTGAGCTACCAACGTGTTCAGTGTGTGATTAATGTTTGCTTGGTCAATTAAAAAGAGAGAGGATTGTGTGTTGAATATATGTTTCATACTTTCATGTTTGTTCGTTTCTTTGTCTTGTAGTATAGACATAGACGCCCTCATGTTTGATATGACTATCACTTATCTGTTCCCATTATCCAATTGTAAAATGTTCAGTTGTCAGATGCCCTCATGCTATGCCCATTACTTCATTCATGTCTGGTCCTCACTAAATGAAACCTAGACTATATATTATACACCTGTCGTGGCCCATGAGGTTTGTTCAGATCCTCCCTCGACTCCTACTTCTGGTGCTCCCGCTCGATGAGACAGTGGACATGGCAAACCTGCTGGTTCTTGTAGGGCGAGGAGGCACACGATAGTGGGGGCAAATACTTGATAGTGGGTCAACAAATAGGACAGTGGAGACCTTCACTGGTTTGTGCCCCCTGTTAAATAGTGTTTAAGTTCTAAAGTACTTTCATAAATATGGTATGTGCCCCCCGTTAAATAGTGTTTAAGTTCTAAAGTACTTTTATAAATAATTTTAAATTTATGAGATAGCATAACTCTTTTGCTAGATTTACGCTATTGTCATCTTGACCTCAGCAACACTTTTCTTGGCCTCTTTTCTACAACCGGGGCCATTCAATGACTTTCTCCTACTCCAAATCACAACAGGTTTAATCTTCATTAACATTCATGTAACGTTGATGCTTGGCTAAAAAAGAAGATAAATTTTGTCTTTTTATTATTAAGAATAGATTTTGACTTGATGACAATGATTGCACAACTTCAAATATCTCGTGTTGCTCCTGTTGCAAAAAAAACTTAAGCTAAGATTGAAAAACAATTTAGATTGTAAACATATAATATACACCCGTAGCAACGCACGGGCATATTTACTAGTCTCACTAATAACAAACTCATATATTAATTACTACATATGAAATCAAATAGACAAGACACTATGGACATTCAACATCTTTTATCCTGTCTAGAAAAACAGGAACTGTTTTGCCAAATGTTTTTTACTCTTCAAGAGAAGCCACTCCTTTTTAGAGGAGCTAGAGCTGAAGCATGTGTGAGTCGAATTCATTATTCATATGAGGGTGATGTTTGCTTAGGATATGATGTGCCAACTCCGTCCCAAGAGCATGTCATTAAGTCATCATGGTTACAACAATAGTTGTCCTCACGTATTCATGAGGGTACTAAGTTACAAGAGTATGACTTCAACTTTACGCTATATTCTTAATACAACTCACCGTCCTAGTATAAAATAACCAGACACATACTTAATATTCTAGATATATATACCTACAAACTTCACCGTGACAAATATTCTCCCACTCAGAATTCGTTATATGTGCGAACTTACATATTTATTGAAGTTGAGTTGTTGCCTTCACTGCTCCAGGAGAGCTAGCATCCCAATGAGTTATGCAGACCCATCGCAAATAAAAAGGCTCTACTATCCATGCAGTTCCATACTTCATGAATCCTCTTACAGTTGTGCATCCTTTTTATCATCATAGTCTCTAACAAACAAAATTAGATTTTTCTCTTGCTTCTCTGACACATGTTTGACTCCCTAAAGCATATTTAATTGCTCCATATTATTTATCACACGAGCTAATTGAATCTATTATCATAGTCCACTTGACTTACACACATGAGGTAGTTAGAGCCACAATTCAATATTGGAAGCCTCTGCAACAGAAGTTTTTGTAATGGATGCTAAGCTGCGAATAAGTTTTGTATCTCTAAGACTCAATCATAGACATACTCAGGACTCATGCAATGTAATCCTCACTTGATTTCAATTAATTTAATCTTGCATGGCTAAGCGGGGATTATTAATTGATAAATACTCACTTCGTCCTAAATTATAAGCCATTCAAACTTTCTTGCAGAGTTAAAATATTTCAAGTTTGATCAAAATTATAGAACAAATTGTAAGGATATATATTATTGACATCAAATAGGTATAATATGAAATATAATTAATAAAGAATCTAATGAAACTTATATGGTATCATAATGTTATTGTTTATTATATAAATTTGATTAAACTTGAGATGTCTTGACTCCTCAAAAAGTTAAAATGACATAATTTTGGACCGAGGAAGTAGCAAGTAACAACACATCATTAACTGCTTTTGGTGTGCACAAATTTAGGACCTATTTGATATAGCTTCACAAATTGTTTGCGGTCATTTTATAAGAAATAGGTATTTGTCAAATAGCTTCACTTTTGAATCTTCTTAGAACATGCTCTCACAAATGATTGGCGTGGATGAAAGCTGAACATAGTTGCTTGTCTCTATTTTAACTTGCTCTAGTGAGCCCCTACTTGGGATTTTGTGAGAGCATGTTTTAAGAGCTTCACATGTAAAGTTCCTTTTGCCACCAAAACAGATTTAGCTCCAATTTTAAAGCTGCCTATGAAGCTTTTTTTTTCAACCGGTGAATATAGTCTGTTTTTTATTAAGAGAAGCGAATTACAAGTCAGCTATAAGAGAACCCTCATAGCGCAGGTTACAATCTACTAAGATTGTAGAGAGTAATCTAGAATAACATAGAAAAATAAGAAGATACAAAGAGAGAGAGAGAGTGACTGCTCTCAACACCTAGCCCTATGACTGTGCCTACACAAGTACATCATAATGGTTGACAACACAGAAGACCGTCCAGCAGCAACGACAGCAAAGCATCCGCCAACGATCCAAGCAGCGGCAAATAAAGCATCCGCCAACGAACCAACCAACAATCAGTCAACGACATGGCGGCAAAGCATCCGTCAATGAACTAGACAACGGCAAAGCATCCGCCAACGAACCAGACAAGCAGCAAAGCATCCGCTAGGAGAGTAGCAGCAGTTGCCAAGCATCCACTGCGGCATCGAACGATGACCAAGCGGGCAAGAGCTACAGGGACGATCACAGCGAGTGAAATGAAGCGCAAATAGGCACAAAGAGGGAGGGGCTTCCCGAGGAGCTAATGGCGGAGGCCCATTCTTCAGCTACGCCTTCAAGAAGGTAGCGGAGCGCCCATAGAATCGAATATGGGCACGTCGTCACTAGCCTTAGAGGCATCTAAGACAAGGCTTTCGTCTAGAAATCGACCGTAGTATTGTAGAGGCATGGGTCACAAAGAACGACGCCTCCAGCAAGGCGTGTGGCATCAAGACGTCACCGTCGTCCGCCTGGCTATCGTCGGACTGGGCTTTCACCCGGAACTCCATGCCGAACACCACCAACCTGCCAACCGGCACGGCGACCGGCCCGAGCTGCCCGGCTAGCCACAGCGGGCCAGCTGCAGGCTGATGGGCGGCCACTGCTGGCCCAAGGCCACCAAGGCCCGCCCACCGTGCGCCGCCGCATTCAGCCATGCCGGCCAGCAAGCCATGCCAGCGCGAGACGAGCCCGTGGCATCGGTGGCGGCGAATCCAACCCGGGCGGCTAGGAATAGGTGCCACTGTGCTAGCCCGGCCCAAGGTCCGGGCCCCGCGCTGAGCCACGCTGTTCCTAGTTGGCCGACGCCGTCCCGCCCGCCGCACGGCTCCCTAGGGGAAGAGTTGGCACCCACACAGCAGGCCATAGATTTGGTGGTGCAGCGGCCGGATCCGGCCCCGGACAGCCGGGATCTGCCGGCCCTAGCAGTTGGCCCGCCGTGAAGCAATATGGAGGGTGAACAGGATGAAGGGAGACGGAGGGAAGGAAGCGGATGGTGCCCATTTTTTGGGACCACTGCAGGCTGCCGTCGCCAGCCGCCTGGAGGACATCGGCGGTGGCCGAAGGGAAGGCCGGAAGGAGGGCCCCCAGGAAGCACCGGCGGAGTCGCCCCAGAGACGCCCCAGGGAGTGCTCGCTACTCATGAAGCTGAAATAAAAAAAAATGCTGCACTAGTATAATGAGCTGTGCCAAATAGATCCTTAATACAAATTTGTTTTTCTATTCTTCAAGATCTTTTATATTTTTGAGTCCATTTTAAATGCTTGTGTACCATATTATTTCAGGATGATGGCCGTAATAATTAATTTCAAAATCAGTCCAAGGTTACTACTGCAAATCGTAAAAAGAAACGTTATGCTCTGTTTGTAAGAGCATTTTACGTCAGTGAAGTCTTTGGGTCAGAACACTATCTATAATCTTAGAAAGTTCCTATAATTTGTTGCAGAGAAGTGTAGGTTCCGGTGACGGCTACGAACACGCCCATCATCAGGATACCAGCGATCGCCGCGATCTCCATGTGGCGAATCCCCTCAGCCCTGTAGATCTTAAGGAAGCAGAGGCAGGGGAATATGACTGTGGCCATGACGCTGAGGAACGACCCGATGAATGACATGAGGTAGCCGAAGAATGGCACCGTCGACGCCACCACCGCCGTGCTCACGACCACCACGTTGCTGATGGACACCCTCGCCGGCGCGCTGCCAGCAGGCAGGGAGAACCTCTCCTCGATCGCCGCGGTTATCGGCGCGACCAGCAGCGCGTACTTGGCCAGCGGGTTGATGAGGGTCGTCACGATGGCGACCTTGGTGTAGAGCTTTCCCGAAGGCAGGTTCAGCGTGACCTGCGACTGCACGTCGTCGCCGTAGATCATGTAGCCCAGGACCGCCGTCAGCCCGTAGTTGACGCTGCATAGCACCGACGAGATGAGCAGCACCTTGGAGAAGTGCCTGTTGTTCTTCATGGAGGAGTAGATCGTGGGGAACACGGCGTGGCCGGTGAAGCAGACGAAGTAGAGGCCGAGCGAGGTCGGCAGGCCGCCCACTCTGAGGACGCCGGTGCTGTTCCGGTGGAACCCGGTCTCGGCCACGCCAGCCCAGATGAGGGACGCCGTCAGGACCGCCGACGCCACGAGCCCGACCGCCGAGACATAGGCGAGCACGCCAAGGTTCTTGAGCCATGTGGTCGGCAGCACGACGGCGGCGGCCAGAGCGATGAACAGCTGCTTCCCCTGCAGCTGGTAGCCGCCCACGAGCTGGACGCTGGAGCCCGGGAAGAGCTTGTCGAGGTTGTCGCCCTCGAGGACGAGGAAGCTGATGGCGACGAGGTAGAGCTCAACGTACATGAAGATGGCGATGGTTCTCCGTCCGGCGGAGCCGAAGGCGAACTTGCCGATGTCCGGGTAGCTGGCGATGGCGCCGGGGTCGGCGCGCATGCAGCGCTCGATGAGCGTGCCGGTGTAGTAGCAGACGGCGCCGACGAGGGCGAAGAGCAGGAGGCTGAGCCACCCGCCCTGCGCCACCGCGTACGGCATGGACAGAACCCCGATCCCCGAGACGGCGTTGGTGAGGTTGAGGCACGTCCTGGAGAAGGACGCACCGCCGGTGCCGCGGTACGAGGTGAGCTGCGCCTCCACGTCGTCGTCGCCGGTGGCGAGGTCAGCGGCTTTCCCCAGGAGGAGTGGCTCACTGAGTGTGCTCACCGGCAACGCCGCGTTCTGGCTTTCCATTTCTGATCCGGCTGATGTGGAGCTTGAGATGATTGTTGAATAGAATGATGGATAGACGAATGGATGGATGGATCTTGAGACTCGTCGCGAGTTTGCTGGGGCAAGCCCGAGAGTTCGGCAGCTATATATTAGCTCAGTCCTCACTCCTAGCTCAGACGTGTTGCTGCCTGTTACACAGTTAGAGTGAGAGTGACTGAAAGGAAGCTTCCACCGCGTTTCTAACGCTCGTCATTCGTCAAGACCTCTGAGAATCTGATTGGTCCGGTGGTCTAAACAGAACACTGATTGCTCGCACAGTTTGATTTCTTGTAGGGACGGTAGCCGGCACTGTCGAGTCATGCGTGGCACAACATGTGAGCCGCGTGTCCATACTGTCCAATCATGTCCATATCGTCGAGTCCCAAAACGAGCATGATATTAGTTTCAAAAAAGAAAAAAACGAGCATGATATCGATACGTGTTAAAACAATGTGCAAAATGCAGCGCTGGACCTGCGCGATGTTACAGGCGGACAACGAGTGCACCCCACAACAGGTACGTGTGTGTCGTGTCCGTCGTTCATGAGGCGACGACCGTGCGTGTGGGTTCGTGGCGTCCTCCCATATGACGACGTTGGCATCACCACCATGTGCCTACGTCATGACGAACTGTGCCCATGTGACATGCGCATCGGCGCGTGTGAAAACTGTGCGTTTACGTACTGTGTGCGGACGACGGGACCAGGGCACTTGCCGGACAGGCGGACACTACTCTACCACGCGCAGAGTCACGGACACGGAGACACGATTTATTGCTAGCAAACGGGCCGGGTGTTCGTGCATTCGAATGGAATCCAAAACATTGGAATCGATCGGACCGAACCTAATTCCATCTTTGAGTCTTTCATGGATAGACTTGGTAGAAGTGAGATCAATGGTATCTCTTTTGACCTGGTAGCCTTCTTTCAAAGAAAAATCGTGAACTTTGGATGAGGACTTCACTCCTGAAGAAATTAACCTGGTGATCAAATCCATACCAGTTGATGATGCCCCTAACTCATATGGCTTCAATAGACTTTTTTCAGACTTCAACGATGGCAATCTATATCTAAGCAGCGCCAATAGTTCTCTTATTGCTCTCATCTATAACTCCTATAATCCTAACCCCCACTAACTAATTCTCTAGCTTCTGATTGGTCGAAACTTCAAAAATAATGTTAGCTGACATCATTAAAGGAGTTACCTCCACTAAGGTTCATTTATCTCCCACTAGCCTTTTCTTTTGAAATAGAAAAAAAGTCGTAGCGCCTAAACCAAGTATCGTAATTAAAATCCAATTACACCATGGTATTTCTCGCAATAAACTCTTTAAAACAAGACCTCACATGGATATATTTTGATAATTTAAACCGTTTCTAAGCAAAAACCCGTTTTGTAGCAAAAACCTAGTAAAACTATATATCACATGGATTAGATGTGGTCCTCTAAACATGCATAATTTTATGAAGGAAAACTCCTAAATTTTGAGAGGGGGATGACCTTCAGGTATAGGGATGGGGGTTCAAGTAGATGAGATTTGGGTGATGGCCAGTTCAAATAATCTAGACCATATATATCAATGGATACAACCTCCAAGAATTGACCTACTATATATATATATATCTATTAATTCATAGTTTTGACCATTATAAACTCCTTATATTTCTACTTCATACCCACAGCAACGCGTGGGGCATTCTACTAGTTCCCAAAAAGTACAATCCATCCTCAATGAATGACTATAGACCTATCTCACTCCTTAATTATTCTTCGAAGGCAATCACAAAACTTCTATCCTCAAGGTTACAGACATCTTTGCTTTCTCTCATTAATGACAACTAGTATGGCTTTATAAAAGAAAAAGAACTATCTAGAATTGGGCTTTCTAGTTTCTTCACATCTGCCACCATTCCAAAAAAAAGATTGTCATCCTCAAGATTAATTTTGAAAAGGCTTTCGATAAGATTGAGCATTCCTTTATCATTGAAGTCATGAGACACAAGACACAAAGGTTTCTTCAGCAAATGAATCAACTGGATTAAAGTCATCTTTAAATCAACCTCTTCTACTATTTTGCTCAACGGGATTCTACGGAAGAGTTTTACCCACAAGAGAGGTGTGAGACAAGATGATCCTCTTTCTTCACTTCTTTTTTTTTGTTGGATGTAAAATTTCGCCAGACAGTTGTTAATAAAGCTTGGAGTTTGGGTGTGTTGAAACACCCCTTGCAGAAGATTTTGGTGGAGATTACCCCATTATACAATATGCTTATGACACTCTTCTCATTATGCCAGCTAATGCCAAAACTCTTTTCAACTTCAAGGGCATTCTAAGATCTTTCACTGATAGCATTGGTTTGAAAGTTAATTTTCATAAATCCTCTCTTGTCCTAATAAACCTAAGTGTTGAATAAACTCAACATCTAGCCAATACTTTTGGCTGCAAAGTTGGGTCCATGCCTTTTCTCTATGTGGGTCTCCCACTTGGAACCATCAGGCCCTTTGCGTAGGATTTTAGCCCTTTAATTAATAAAATTGAAAGAAGGCTAAGTGGTATTAGCAAGATGCTTTCCTACCATGGCAGACTTATTTTGGTTAATTGTGTCTTCTCTTCCTTCCCCATTTTTTACTTGTGCAGCTTGCAAATCCCTCCACCAATTATGGATCAGATGGACAAGTACAGGGAACATTGTCTTTGGAGTAGATGTGATATCAACAGAAAGGGCTCTTGTCTAGGTGCAATACTGCTTGGAAATCTAAGGATGATGGTGGCTTAGGAATCATAAATTTGAGAGCTCAGAACTCTCATCTTTGTTCCTAAAATATTTGAACAAACTCTGTAACCGTGCCAATATCCCTTGGGTAAGTCTTACCTGGGAGAAACTCCATAAGAAAAATTACATCCCACCTGATGCCCAACTAGTTCCTTCTGGTGGAAGGATCTTCTTAAGCTGTCTAATGATTTCAGAAAGATAACAACCTGTACTCCTTCCAAAGGAAACTCAGTGATGCTTTGGACTGATTCTTGGTCTGATTCACTTATGGAAGATAAGTACCTTGAATTATTTAGTTTTTCAAGGAAGCCTAAATGCTCAATCAAATTTTTCTGGATAAAGAACCAGCCAACATTTTCTTTCTTCCTTTATCCCCTCAAACCTCACTACAATTGGATAGTCTGTCAGCCCTTATTCAAAGTTATAGTTGGGATTCAAATGTCGTGAATTCTATCTTTTCCTCTTCCAAAGTCTACAAATTTAGCTTGCAGTCAACATGGTTCCCCCTTTTCAAATGGTTGTGGATCACGAGCAACCTAGGAAAACACAAATTTTTCTTTTGGCTTTTGCTCCTAGATCATCTGAATACCAGAAACATTTTGAGGAAAAAAATAGACAGTTGGACGGATACAATTGTGTTTTCTACAATAGTGGAGAAGAAACGTGCTTCCATCTTTTCTTCTCTTGTCCTTCTGCACAATTTGCTAGAGTTCAATCAACATTTTCTAGGATACTACACTACAACGCTAGATATGTTTTTTCCAAGCTAGGAACATTTTCAACAACACAATCTTTAGAGAAATTATTATCACGGCTTGCTAGACTATTTGGACCACCAGAAATGGAGTGATTTTTTATGCCAAAATCTTTAAATAAGACATTTGGAAGTGAACTTTCAGGGATGAAATTGGTTTTGTTTGTATCAAAGCTAAGAAGAAAACTATAGATTCTATTCTTAGGTGGTGTGAGAATTTTTGTTAATGTAACCCTCCTGCTTTTTCTTTGGGCATTGCTTGCCTTGTAATCTTTGTACATATCATTCAATTTATAAAAGATAAAAAAATAGGTAGGGGACTCCCCTACTTACCCTTGCAAAAAAGTTATTCCATTGCATCCTACAGCATTGGCTGATCCTCAAAGGCAGTTGTTAGGTCCCAGAGGCGGTGGTTGCAGTCGGTGCAGGTCTATCATGTGTCCAAAGGGCCTCCCGAATCCAAATGAAGTGAAGGAGCGATGCTTTGATCAAATTGACGTGCAATCAAGGTGGGGAGCACTCGTGTGTTTCTTGGCTCTTCACACGGATATGTGACATGAAAGGGTAAGTGCTAGGTCGGCTGACCTAGGGTGGGGTTGATCGACCCCACCAGGTGGCCAATGTGGGCCCTACTTGCTTGGTTGGCCTCCTGATGTGTCCCACTTGTCATTTTTTGACATATTCCCTGCATTCAAATAGAACTCATCTATAAGTGTAATTCCGTTAGTAATAAACCACTTTCCTATTATCTATGTCACATTTTTATTAATTTGATTGCATTGTTGATGGTTAGAATAGGTATTTAGTGGCCGTCAACAATAGACTTATCAAAATGCGCAATCTGTCCTTCCTCTTAGTTGGATACAAATTTAGTTTGTTACTTTTATGCTCTAATTGAAGCGTGTACATGATGTAGATTATTGTACTAGTATAGCATGGAACTTTGGATGGACCTATTCGCTTGATGATACCAAAGTATATGTGAGGAATGTGGGGCCAGTTTACCTGCCAAAATATTGCCACGTAAGGATTTTTTTTCAAAAATCTACCATACATAGATATCATTTAACCAAAAATCTACCATACATAGATATCATTTAAGATCTAAGACACAATACCCTGATACGCATCTTTGGAAATCAATTTTCATATGGATCTCTTAAAAAGCTGACCTAAAAATGGTGATTTTTCATTTTCAGAGGTGGATCTTTTAAGGCACAATCTCTGAAGATTAATTTATAGAGATGCACACTTAATTAAGAGACTTACCTTTGTAAATAGGTGTCACAAAATCATAATGTTCTCATATCAAATTGTTTGAAGACATACTTTATATCAAAATAGTAGAGCTAGATACAATCTACTACTTTAATGTACATTTAATCTATAGATAACAAATTTCTTATTTGGAATAATTTAGAGGCCCAAATAGTTGCTATTAGTTTTTTCTATGTTAAAATTTATTTTTCCAACAACCTCTGATGTTGGCATGGTCCTAGGTATGATTGAGGTATTTGTTTATTTTAGTTTAGATACCAAAATCTTCAATTTAAGTTTTTAAATTTCCAAACAACATAGGATGTTGACATGGTTTATGCTAAAGTTTTAATTACCTTTCAATGTGATCTAGAAAATTAAATTTGAGACGGTTTAAAGGCCAAAGTATTTATTACAACTTAGCTTTGGTCATTTTTCTATCCGAGGCCATTTGAAGGATTTGAATTTTAGATGTGAGAAAATTCAACCGTAATTTTCCTTGGATAGATGATTTCAAACTAAAAAGGTGTCAACTACAAAGTTGCACAATTTTTGAGATCTATAACCTTTGTTTTGGGTGTTTCTCCATCCAAAGGTGTTCAAAAAAATTTAAATTTGTGAAATTAGACTTAATTTCATTGGATATATAGATGATTTCAAATAAAAAAGTTATTAACTACAAAGTCACATAACTTTTTAGGATCCACTACTTTTTTTCACTATTCCATCCGAGATTAAACTACCACTATACACTCACTTATGACTATTATAGAACATATTGATTGCTTTTGTATTAACTTCTACACAATATTGTGAATCAAATCGAGAGACATACATGATAATGACTTCAAATAAAAAATTTGTAAACTACAAAGATGCATAACTTTTCAAGATCTACAAGTTTTGTTTTGATTGCTTCGCCATCCGAGATCCTTAACTACCACTACACATTCACTCATGACTACAGAGCATATGGACTCCATTGGTATTAATTTTATAAACTCTTGTATATGTGGACATCCAAACAATTTCAAAATAAAAAAGTTTAAACTATCAAACTTGTAGATCTCATCGAGTATTACAATTTGATCTGAAGTCCGTCTTCGTCGGATATCATATGAGAAAGTTATGAAGTTTTTTCTAACAACATATTAGTGTCGGTTCAAGCCACAAACCGGCAGTGATAGTCTTACTGTCGGCTTTAGCCAAAAACCTACACTGATGACCCTATATCAGTAGTTGTTTGTGGCTAAAATTAGTAGTGATATTAACTAATAGTGATGACTAGAATATCACTTTCGGTTGGTCATATCACTTGCAGTTTTAGCCACAATGCAAACTGCTAGATGGGCTAGGAGTCGCTATCACTAGCTATTTTTAAGAAATCAGTAGTGATGGACTGGCACTGATAGTCACTTCTGTAGTAGTGACATAAGAGTCAGTACCTAGATCTTAAGGACATGTTTGAGGCTACTACACCAACTCTGCACCACCAACACTATATAGAATAGCTTCACCAAACACCTTCAATCCTTCATTTTGTGGAGTACCCCTTCTAGTGCTTCACAAACTAATTTTTCTAGAGAAAAACTAGAGCAGAAGATAGGTCAAAGTTAATACGACATGTAAATAAAACAAAGATAGTAACAGTAAATGAAAGAACTAATGAGGACATGACACATTCAGATACAACCATTGATTATAAGGTGAGCTTATTCAGTGATTTTTGGTGCAACTCACTTGGTTCCACATGTACATGTCCCTATTTGCTTGTAGGTACAAATATTTCTCAAGGTGCAAGTCAATCAAGGTTCGTCGGTGACCCGACAATACCTCACTGGAAAGGCCATAACTCAACCATTCGGAGTGCAATTGAGGTCAATAAGCACTTGATAGAAAGCTTATTTGATAAGCTTTCAAATAGATCTAGTCCCATCTCAATATCATATTGGCAAGGCCTCCAAATCATCAAGACAAGCTATCACTATTTCTGCCGGGAGCTACATCGTCATCGTGGGCTTGTTATTCACCTTTGGGACCCTGACCCAAGTTGGAGCACGCTCTGAGAAGATGGAGAATACACCAAGGAAGGCCTTGGACGTCTTCCTCCTTGGCCACCACCTTAGGGGGCCAACAAAGGCACCCAAGCGAAGCCGGAGGCCCATTCCAACTCGAGTTCGCGTCAGTCTCGGCGACTTTAGGACCGACGAGCGATAAATTAGACGCCTAGGACACATCTGAACTCTGTTTTCAATGATCCATATATGGATGGAAAGATAATTTCATAAGCTAACTAATGGCTTTGGTTTGAGGTCCAAATTCTATCGGAGTCAATGGGAATCATCGAAACAAGTGAGCATGCAGAATCTGTTAGAGCGCTGTTGAAAGGTCCTAAATGGCTAGAGGGGGGTGAATAGCCTAATTAAAATTTCTACAAAGCACTAAACAAACCGGTTAGTATAACAAATGGCGAAGCAAGTGTTGCGCTAGCCTAGTGGGGGGTTGCAAGCCAACCTAACCAATTTTAGCAATCCTACTACACTAGGCACACTACGAATATGGTCCTTAGCAATTCAACTATGCTACACAACCTAATACACTACTTTTCACAAATGTAATTGCTAGAAAGGGAACCAAGTGTGCAAACCGTGCCTTCGGGATGTCATGCCAATCACCTTCTTGATCAACAATGAGAAACTAAGGTGATGATCCAATCAATCAAATGAAATCCAAATATGATCTCGATGGATCAATCCCAAATGAACACCGGAGTTTTTACCGAGGTTCACGTGCTTGCCAACACGCTACGTCCTCGTTATGACGGCACACTCACTTGGGATTCGGTGGCTAATTGGCACCACACCAAGCCTCCAACGGGCACCGCAAGAATCACCACAAGATGAGGGCAACACAAGTCACGAGCATTCCACTAAAGTACCTTTTACGATCTCCCGCGGGGACAAGGTCAAGAACCCCTTACAATCACCTCCGGAGTGGCCAAGAACAATCTCCAAGCTTGCTCAACTCCGGCTCGCTGCTCCAACCGTCTAGGTGGTGGCAACCACCAAGAGTAATAAGCTCAATTGCAGCAAGAACGCTCACTAGTGCCACTAGATGCTCAATCACAAGGCAAATGCACTAGAAGCTCTCCCAATCACTCTCTAGATCAATCAAGATGAATGCAAAGTGAGGGAGGAGGTTTGCTTAGCTCTAGGGGATGTCAAGTATGTCAAAGTGCCAAGAGCGAGTCCCCCAAGCCGGCCAAACAACTTATATAGGCATCCCCAAGAACACCCAACCGTTACTCACAAAGCGATGCAATTCTGCGTCGGCCGACCGGACGCTGTTTAAGTGACGACCGGACGCGTCCCGTCCCCCGGCGTCCGGCCACTCTCACCGTGCCACGTGTCCCTCGTGTTTGAATGTAACCGTTGCGCCAACGGCTCGATCACTCGCGCTCTTCACCGATCGACCGGACGCGTCCTATGCCCCTGACCGGACGCCAAAGACAAGGGAGTCCTGGCCGCTACCCGTAGAGCTCCAAAACGCAAATTTTCGACCGGACGCTGTCTCCGCCCCCGACCGGACGCCCTCGCAAATCCGGTCCTCACCGCTCCACGCCGGGCGCAAAAACGGCACCGACGCCCGGTCCCTAGTCCGGTCACCTCGAAAAATCAGCTCGGACGCCAACCAACCGACCGGACGTGTCCGGCCCCTACCAGATCCCGTCCGGTCACCTCTCGAGTGACTCACACCAAAAAACACCATCATCTCTTGCTCTCATGTGCCAACACCAAAGTGTCTCTCCACTTGTGCACATGTGTTAGCATTTTCAAATACATTTTGCAAGAGATTGTTAGCACACTAGGTCCCTAATGCATATGCAAAGTCATTGCTCACCTAGTGGCACTTAGATAACCGATATTGCGCGACATCGCCCCTCTTAATAGTACGGTTATCAATCCTAAACCCGCCATCAACTTCTCTACTACCTATGGCCGGCAAAATGGAAATGCCCTAACATATACCTTTGCCTCTAGCATTCCATCTTGCTCCTCATCTCTAAGTGTGGTAATTGATCACTTGTGGTCATCTCCAACACCTTGATCACCATTCCACCACTTGGTTTGGACTTCCCCTTTCTCTAATGCTACACACTTAGCAATAGGGTTAGTCCTAGGTTTCATCAATTAGCCAAAACTAAACTAGGGCTTTCACCGGCCCCCTAGGGTTAGGGTTGGCTGCCCCCTTCTGGAACCTTCCTCCACCGCCTCTGAGGAGTCATCCTGGCCGCTTGCTACGTCGGTTTGATCCAACGGCACGTATCAATCCCACCGGGCTATAAAAGGAGGGCCATACCCCCCCTGGAGAGGGCCAGATCAAGAGATGAAGAATCAAAGCTTTAGATAGAAATCCACTAGATCTTGGCTAGCAATCAAGATAGAGATTAGAGAGATAGAGTAGAAGAGTAGAGACTCGGAGGAGCCCCTGTCCTGTCGGAGCATCCTCGGAGTCAGATTCGCCTGATTCGGCTCCCTCGCCCTGAGTCGCGTCTCCGAGGTACTTTTGGATTTACCATTCGATTCAAGTAAGCATTTATTTATATTCGTTCTTTGGTTTGCAACTCATATTATATTGAGTACTTTGATTTGGTAGCTCCTAGGTCGAGTAGTTTTCGTAGCGTAGACGTGGTGTCCGGGTTATGATTGCTTGTGGATGTCCCCCGATCAGTAGGATAGTGGTAGCTCGCGTAGGTGACTTTATAGCTACGTTGAATCCTCTCGTAGTCCACTTCCCCGTTGATAGGACCGATAGGCCTATAGGTGTCTCGTAGGTAGATTACTCTATTTCTTCTCCTATTCAAAGTCACCGGGTCCGATAAGACGATATTATACAAAGTTTACCTAGGTAGTTAGAACTAGAGTACATTAGCTATTTCCTCATTCTCAATAGTTTTCTAGATTGTTTGTACCCCCTTAGATTAAGAGTATTAGGCTAGGTCATAATTCACCTACTGTTTCCTTTGGGTTCGATATTAAAATTGGGTTGATCTTGGTGAAGTCTTGATCAAGATATATCTCTGTAAGCGCTTGCGGATAATCTGATTATAATCATTATTTAGGGTGCGCTTAATTTATACCAACAACTAGTACTATCCAATAACCTCATGATCCCAGGGCCAAACAACGGACGGTCCTTAACCGACACAAGTGGACGACACTACACCAGGGCACTAGCCCATCCTGATGCAAGTCACTCCACCGGCGTCTTAATTTACTCATCATGTTCTTGTGCGTACCCCTGACCCAGCCAAGGTGAAAGATAGGCAACAAGCAACATCAAGTTTTGAATACTTTCTCAGAGATGATATTGTTATCAACTTTTAAAACATTTCATGAAAGCCTATGCTAGTAGCAGGACTAAGCAGGTACTAAACATTTTTAAAATCAAAACAGATATCCAGGATAGTATCACAAGGTACGGTAAATGCATCAATTAGGATATCACACAACTCCTATACGTAATGCATCATATTATCCATATAAAATTATAAAGACTTTCGAAATTCAAGGCAGGGTTTGAATGCATCTAGGGCTTGCCTTGGGGCTCGATGAAGTGAGGTTCGGGGATGGCACTACCGAGATCCGGACTAACCTCTTCGCACTGGACACCTTCTTCAGAAACGGGAGTCGGATCAACCCCCTCTTCAGACGGCACAACTACACGATTGAAATGCATGAGTACAATGCAGTAATAAAGACATACGATAATGATGCAACCACAACTAGTCTATCTTGAGTACAACTTTTCTTCACGGTAACGTTGCATAACAGAAGTATATCTAGCGTCGACGACGATAGACTAGCGGTACGCAATCAACATGAAATGTCGAAGGTCATTAGGGTTAATGACCTAGGGTCATCACTCAATCCTAAAATCAAGCAACTCTAATAGTGATTAAGATTAATTACTAATTTATTAACCATTTTTACAGTTGTGGAAAGCCACTAATTAACTTGCTAATTGGAGATAAATTAAACCCTAATTAATCAAAGAATTAACTAATTAAACATTAATTAATCAAGGTATTAATTAAGCATAATACAAAAAATTAATCAAAATAGGATCAAACTTCATAATTAAGATCATTATCATCTAATTAACACACAAAACCAATTTCATGATTTTTGGACTTATATTTTATTTATTAAAAATCATGGAAGTTGCATTTATCAATTAAAGGAGCAATTTATTGCATAAATAAATTTTATTGGAAAACTAGAGTTAGTATTTTTCCTACACAGAGCACAATACAAGGATCACATGCATATTTTTTTTCATATTTTTGTCTGCCCAAATAAAATTATAGCAAAAAGATGAAAACTATTTTCAGAAAAACATAAAAGAAAAAGAAAAACGCATCTCTTCTTCCCCGAGGGCTACTGCGGCCCCAACACCCAACTCGGCCCACTCTGCGGCCCACCCGCCCGGCTTCTCTCCCCTCTCTCTCTCTCCCATCGACAAGCAGGCCCCGTGTCGGGCCTTCCCTCTTCCTCCCTCTCGCTCTGCTTTCGGCCAAGATAGTAGTGACGTGACGGGCGTCGACGGCGGTTCTCGCTAACGACGCCCCTCCGGCGAAACCAATCTCACCGGCGGACTCCTCCCGGGCCCTAACGCACCCAACGAGCTACTGCCGACCCCTGGCTCGACCACAAAAAGAGTGCACACCGATGCCCACGGCGGCGCCGACGCGGCACACGCGAACTCGGCGGCGAGCTCCCCCAAGGTGCACCTCCAAATAAACCGGGCGCGACAACGGGGCTTCGGATCTCCACGTGAACTCAACTCACCCCGAAAATGATGCCCCGCAACCTGAGACACGCACAGCGGCGATCACGACGCGAGTGACGCGGCGGAGCTCGTCGGAGCGAGACCGTTCCGGCTGAACTACGACAAACTAAACGAAACCAACACCCTGGGCGTACTCAGAGGCTCACCGTGACTTCAAAACAAGGGAGCGGAAGGACCGGGAGTGGCTCGGAGCAAGATCGATGGCGGTGGCAACAAATGGTGGTGCGAACGCGACGGCGAGGCGGTGTTCGACGGCTCTAGTGCTCACCAAGGAAACCAAGAAGCCGAACCGATCAGTGAGTCCAGGCAAAGCTAGCAAGGCAAAAAGTTGAACTCGAGATGCTCGAACAAGCTCTGGCGAGGGATCGGAGGCTCACGGCGGCAGTGACCCGGAGAGGAGGAAGATGACCCCTGTGTGCACGACTCCGACGATGTCAAGAGCTCGATTGTTCGGTGGGTGCGCAAGAATGTTGCGGGTTGCTAGCAAGGTATTGAGACGATGATGGACAAGTGGTGGGCGAATTTTGCAAAGGAGACAACGGGGCGCCAACGGTGAGGAAGAAAAGAAAAAGATGACGATGACGGCGGCCGGGGTATTTATAGGACAAAGAGAAGCTTGACGGGTGGCCAGCAACTTCACGAAGGCGTGGAGGTGGACGGGCGGCAAAGTGAAAACCCGCGGAAGGCGCTGAACGCCACGGCGGCGCCGGTGAGTCGCCCGCATGGGCACCCCCTGCTCATACACCGTAGTAGCGGTGCCACCTTTTCCTTTTTATTTTCAAAATTATTTTCAAAAATTGAACTGTACACAAAAACTATTCCAAAATACAGATTGCTCAAAATTTTGTGCTCTACAAATTTCATTGAAGGAGTTTGGTCAGATTCAAATTGGTTTTTGAATTTGAATTTCAAATTTGGAAATAGAGTAAAACCCTAACTTTGAAGGAATTCAAAATTACTTTTAAATTTTGAATAAAAGCTTAAAATCTCCAAAAATAAAAGTTGTTCTATTTCTCAAGATCTACAACTTTTATTTAGAAAGTTTTTCACGAAACTAAATAGATTTTGAAATGGAGTTTAAAAAATTAAAATGGGACATTTCCCAATTTGGAGAACTTTTAAAATTAGTTTAAATCCTATTCAAAAACTTGAAAAACTTTATATACCAAAGTTGTAGAGCTCAAAGAGATGTACAAACTGTATTTTTGGAGTTTTCTCAAATTTTGAATATTTTGAGATAAAATTGAAAAGGGGACAGTTTCACTTTGAATTTCAAGCTTTTGAAAAGGATTTTCAAATTGAATCTTTGGGCAATTAATTAATGATGTTGTGACACTTTTCAAACCCAACCAATGATATACTTTCAAAGTACAAAGTTTATAATTTGAAATAGTGCCATTGGTTAGCAACCTTTTTATAAAATTAATTATGGTTAGCTCCTCAAAATTGAAAGTAAAATTTAAATTCCAATACTTAGCCACTTGAGCTAGGGTTTGGGATTTGAATTCCAAATTCAAATTTGATTCTTCCTTGCACCTCATTTGATTTATAAAACATGTTTGATGTGTAGGTCAAGGTTAGCCAAACACTTGCAAACATCAAGGTTGATTTTAATTGGTTGCTTTTATAGACAAAAAAAGTAAACATGTGAATGGAATTTAAATGGTAAACACATACACATGTGATATAAAAGAGCTCAAACAATTCTAGAATTAAATAAACTTATTTTAGTTGTATTCATTAGAGTTCTCTAATGATGAATGCTTATGCAATGATGATGATGACATGGCAGGTTTAGGTTAACGTAACACCGGAGGTGTTACATTATATTCCTTAAAAGGAATCTCGTCCCCGAGATTCAAGCTTAGGACTAAGTAATGGAAAAGGAAATATATCAAGTAGACACATCTTACATGGTTTCATAAGGGAGGTAGAAGGGTTCATCTTACAAGTCTCATCTTTTTGGAAAGTCACAATTCTTAGAAACGAATCGTGACTTAGAAGAAGGAAGGAAGAAATTCCGGGAAATGCTCATTCAAGAATTCTTCAGACTCCCAGGTTGCTTCCTCCTCGAGTGCCGATCCCACTGGATTTTGTAGAACCTTCTTATGTGCCTGCGTGTGACCCGATCTTTCCGATCAAGAATTTTCACGGGATATTCTGCAACGGTCAAGTCGGGTTCAAGGCTGACACCTTCAATGTCAACAATTTTGTCCGGTATTCGCAAACACTTTTTCAGTTGGGATACATGGAACATGTTGTGCACAAGGGATAGCTGTTCAGGTAGATTTAACCGATATGCAACCTTCCCGCATCTTCCTGTAATCTGAAATGGACCAATATATCGGGGTGCCAGTTTACCTTTAACCCCGAAACGGTCGACACCTTTACTTGGTGACACCTTCGGATATATATAATCTCCAACTTCAAACATCAATGGCCTTCGCCGCTAATCGGCATAACTTTTCTCGTGCGGGACCGAGCTATTCTTAAGTTTTCTTGAATCTGTTTTACTTTAGCCTCAGTTTCTTTGACAAGGTCAACATTGAAGAACCATCTTTCTCCGGGCTCAGACCAGTTGAGTGGAGTGCGGCACCGGCGACCATACAAAGCTTCAAATGGTGCCATTTTGATACTTTCTTGATAACTGTTGTTGTAAGCAAACTCAGCTAATGGCAGACATTGTTCCCAATCTGAAGAATATGTCAACACACAAGCTCTTAACATATCTTCAAGAATCTGATTCAGTCTTTCAGTCTGACCATTAGTTTGCGGATGATAAGCAGTGCTGCGTAACAGAGTAGTACCCATAGTTTCATGAAATCTCTGCCAGCACTAGTACAAAAATGATTTTGCGAGGCGGTACTATTTTATTAACCGTGGCGGTCACAAAATTCAACCGCCACGTAAAATGCATAGATTTACCGCGGCGGTCATTTTTCATTAACCGTGGCGGTTAATAATAACCGCCACGGTAAAATCAATTAACCGTGGCGGTCACCTTAAGGCAACCGCCACGGTAAATCGTCGATTAACCGTGGCGGTTAATTTTAAGTAAACCGCCACGGTTAATGGTTGCAAATAGAAAATAATTCGCAACTTTTTCATATGAGATCGGATAAAGACAAACTTTATATCAAAATTATAGCTCTCGACGAGATCTATAACTTTGTAGTTAAAAAGTTTTTGAATTGAAATCGTTTAGGGTTCCAAAATAATGTTGTAAGTAGCAATGAGAAGCACAAATGTGCTGCACAATGGGGCGATCCATGTGCTACTCCACGTCATCGATCCGTAAGCGGGGTCGGTGGCCACTAGAAGCTCGCCACATGTCTGCAGGGTCCACTTGTTATAGGAACAAAAGAAGCACAAACCAAATGTCCCGGATCCTTGAAAAGAGATCCCTCTCTCTCTACTCACCACCCTCTCTCCACCGCCTCCCACTCCTGTTCCTCTCTCTCTCTCAAGCATGAAGGCAAGGCGATGGCCATCTGTCCCTCTCCAAGCGTGCCTTCCTCTCCGACACAAAAGGCATCCTAATCCACAACCAGGTGGTGGAGGGCCATCACGGCGGCGGCGGATCTGCTCGGCGCGCCGCGGAGGCCATCCAGCAATGGACACCGATCCACGGTGGGCGCGGCGGCGGCGGCGGGCGATACGCAGCCCGGCGACGGCAGCTCGTCGATCCGCAGCGGGCGTAGGCGTTGGCGGCCGATCCGTGGCTCGGCGACAACGACGTGTCGAATCCACGGCGGCGTAGGCGACGGCGGCTCATCCACGGCCCGGCGACGGCGCGCGCCGGATCCACGGTGTCGCGCGAGGCAGCGATAGCCGATCCGCGGCCTTTGGACGGAGGCGCACCGGATCCGTGGCGGGTGGCATCGCGACAGTGATAGGGTGTCGGGTCCGTAGCAGTGGGGCGGCGGATTGGGCCGCCGGGCCTCGGATCCGGCTAGGAGTGCCGATGGCAAGCTCCACGATGGCGTATCTGGCTCCACCGAGCTCCACGGGAGGTGGCGAGCCACATGCGCGCAGCAGCCTCACGACGGCGGCGGCCGCGGGGATGGCTTTGGCGATGGCGGCTCCCGAAGCTAGAGCGAGCTCTAGAAGCGGAGCTAGCTCCAGCTGGAGTTTTTTTATTTTTTTAATGAATTAATGTGGCGGTCATCTTAAAGTTAACCGCCATGATTAATCGCATTAACCGTGGCGGTTGGCCTAAGACGCCCGTCCTTTGTTAATGGATTAACCGTGGCGGTTGAGCCAACCGCCACGGTTAATCGCTGATTTACCGTGACCTATGCTTGGTGGCGGTTGGAAAAACCGCCACGGTTAATCATTTTCAACCGCCACCAATAAAAATAATGTACTAGTGCAGAATTGAGCCATAAATTGAGTACCCCTGTCTATGACTATACTTTTTTGGAATTCCATGCGGGCACATTATTCGGTCTATGTATAATTGAGCATACTGAGGTGCTCTATACTTCTTCTTTACTGGAATAAAATGAGCAGACTTAGTCAAATGATCAATAATAACCCAGATTGAATTATAACCCCTGGCTGTTCTAGGCAAACCCACAATAAAATTCATACTGATATCTTCTCACTTCCAAGCTGGAATGGGTAATGGTTGGAGCTCTCCAGCTGCTTTCAAATACACAGCTTTGACCTTCTGGCAAGTATCACAGCGTGCAACATATCGAGCTATCTCAATCTTCATCTTGGTCCACTAGAATCTCTGCCTCAGGTCATGATACATCTTATTGCTACCTGGATGAATCGAGAATCTGGTTAAGTGGGCTTCATCAAGAATCAATTGTCGGAGCTCAGGAACTTTTGGAACAACCAGACGATTCTTGAACCATAACATATTGTTGTCATCAAGGCGAAAACAAGACGCCCGCCTACGATCGGACTTTCTCCCTAATATGTTTGAGACCTTTGCTTTCTCGCTGAGCTGCAATGATCTGTTCTTGAATAGAGGAATGTACTGTGATATCATTCAAACTACCCTGAGTGATCATGTCAATATTCAATCTTTCTAATTCTTGACACAAACTCAGATTCACTGGTGTAACAGCAAGACAGTTGCACTGATTCTTTCGGCTAAGAGCATCAGCAACTACATTGGCTTTACCAGGATGATAATGCACTTTAAGATCATAGTCTTTGATTAATTCAAGCCATCTCCTTTGCCTCATATTCAGCTTAGACTGTGTAAAGATATACTTCAAACTTTTGTGATCACTGTAGATATGACATGGATTGCCCAATAAATAATGTCTCCATATTTTCAGAGCACGCACGACTGCGGCTAACTCAAGATCATGAGTTGGGTAATGCTCTTCATATCGCTTCAATTGCCTTGAAGCATAAGCAATGACTTTGCCTTCTTGCATTAATACACACCTAATGCCGATGCCAGATGCATCACAATATATATCAAATGGCTTTTCAATGTCTGGCTGAGCTAAGACTGGGGCAGTAGTCAAAAGATCTTTCAACTTGTGAAAAGCTTGCTCATATTCAGATGACCATCAGAATTTGGTTTGGTTCTTTAGAAGTTCGGTGATTGGCTTGGCTATTTTGGAGAAGTCAGGAATGAAACGACGGTAATATCCCGCCATTCCGAGAAAGCTACGAACTTGATGAACGCTGATGGGTGGCTTCCAGTTAAGGATGTCTTGGACTTTGCCAGGGTCAACTGCGACACCCTCGGCAGATAAGACATGACCAAGGAATTTGACTTCACTAAGCCAAAACTCACACTTACTAAATTTGGCATAGAGTTGGTGTTCTCGGAGACGAGTCAAAACAGTACGGAGGTGCTCCGCATGCTCTTCTTTGGTTTTAGAATATATAAGAATGTCGTCAATGAAAACCACGACGAAACGATCGAGTTCGGGCATAAACACTGAGTTCATCAGATACATGAAATGGGCTGGAGCATTAGTGAGCCCAAATGACATAACAAGGTATTCATATAGACCGTATCTGGTGGTGAAGGCGGTTTTAGGAATATCTTCAGGCCTGATTCGGATTTGATGATAACCAGACCTAAGATCAATCTTGGAGAACACCTCGGCTCCCGCAAGTTGGTCAAAAAGAAGATCTATGCGAGGAAGAGGATATTTATTTTTGATGGTCACCTCATTTAGTGGACGATAGTCCACAAACATTCTCAGAGTCTGGTCTTTCTTTTTCACAAAGATGGCAGGACAACCCCATGGTGATGAACTAGGTCGGATAAAACCTTTGTCCAACAATTCTTTCAACTGAGTTTTCAATTCTGCCAACTCTTTTGGGGGCATCTTATAAGCTCTTCGGAATACTGGTGCAGTACCCGGCTTTAATTCAATCACAAACTCAACGTCCCTCTCTGGTGGTAACCCAGGCAAATCCTCAGGGAATACATCTGGAAATTCACAGACCATAGGTATATCCTTGATTTCTTGCACTGAGGTTGCATTAACTGTCTCAACTGCTCTCTTGGGAGTTGGAAATTGGATAAGAAGAGGAGATGGATTATCAGGCAAGAACAATTTAATGGTTCTATTCAGTGCATCTATCACAGCGCCATAATGGCGTAATCAATTCATTCCAAGGATCATGTCTATATTCTGATCCTTTAGTACTATCAGATCCATGGGATAGAGATACCCACCAAGAGATATAGGGACCTGATATACCATCCCGTGTGTGTATACGCCCTTCCGGCGATTGTACCAAAAACTCATCTTTAATTTCTTTGATGGGGATTTTATGCTTTGTAACAAAAGTACGGTTGATGAATGTATGTGATGCACCAGAATCAAATAATATAATTACAGGGTGACTAGTAACAGGGAACATACCCATTAAGACCGGTTCTCCTTCAAGAACATCCCCAGTCTGGACTTGATACACACGTCCAGTTTTCCTTCCAGTATTCACCCTCGGGGCATGCTGCGAACTACCTCTACCCTGACTCTGGTGCTGCTGACTGCCAGATCCTTGTTGAAAATTAGAAGTATTTCTTTTAGGATAAGGACATTTTCGATAAAGGTGTCCAGTCCGGTTACAATTAAAACACGGACCAAGACCAGTGGGAGAATTCTGGGGAGCGGGTGGAGTTATGTTTCGAACACCCTAGGTGTTCGGCTGTTGTGGATAGGTTACGGCAGCAGGGCGAGTGTACCCCTGTTGCCTTTGGGCTTGCTGCTGCTGTGGTGGGTAGGGATAGGATTGATGGCTTTGCTGCCTCTGTGGATAGCGGAACGGCTGGCGATTGTGCTGAGTGGGATGAAAGATAACCTTAAAGCGTTTACGAATTCCGCCCGTAAGGGTTAGAGAAAGCACGCCTCTCTTCACTCTTCTGTTTAAGCAAGGATCTTTCATAGGATATTGCGATATCCACTGCCTCATAGAAGATGGCATTTGGGTTGGCAGTAAGGTGGGTCGCAATATCTCCCTTCAAACCCCTAATGAAACACTGCTTCTTCTTATCGGCATCCACATGTTCAGGTGCATATTGTGACAGATAACTAAATGTATTTGCATACTGCACCACTGATCGGCCACCCTGCTTTAGTGCTAGAAACTCTTCTAGCTTTGCTTGCATCACCCCGTCAGGAATGAAATGCTGACGGAATGCGTCTTGGAACATGGCCCAAGTAATTTGCTGACCAGTTGGCTATCGTGCCAGAAAGTTCGCCCACCATGCAGATGCAGGGCCTCTTAATTATTGGGCGGCAAACTTGGGTTTCAACAGGTCTGGACAACCTTCTAGCAGATCAAACTTTTGATCTATGACATGAAGCCAATCGTTAGCTTCTAAGGGATCCTCAGCCTTAGTGAAAACTGGCGGACGGGTCTCAGTGAAGTCCGCATACGTGATCTCATCATGATTACGACGACCATGATTTTCATAAAGTGCCTCGTGACCGTGCTCACCCATTTCTCGTAACAGACGGGAGTTCTCAGTGGTGGCATTTACTAAAGCCGCCACGGCCTCGATAAAAGACCGTGGTCTTTGGTGGTGCTGCGGGGGCCTCACCCCTCTCTTGTGAAGAACCCGGTAGCGAGAATGACCGGACATCCGTTATAGACAAGATCATATTTATTTACAAGCGATTTATTGAACTTTAAAACAAGATAGTACAAACCAGTCACACATGGGTTCACTTATTCATATTACAAGTCCGCTCGTAGGCCGACATACCCAAAGTTGACTATTTAACACATACGGATAACTATATTACACATCCCTCTCGGGAAAACTTCGGGCATCGACTCATTCATTGCGCGATCGACTCGAGGTCCTCGTGCGCCTCGGGCTCCTCGGTGGGTAACGGGTACACCTCCGGTGACTCCACGGAACCCAAGTCGTCCCATGGCTATCTGGCTGGCGGGTACAGGAGGATCGTGGAGGTTGTGCCGATGGTGGACCTCCTCATGTAGGGCGGCGATTATACGCCGAGGTCTTCCACTTGTGCCCGCAACTCCTCGATGTAGTCATACCCATCGTTCCTTTGATTCATTGCACCCTCCAGCTCATGCCGAAGGTGAGCAATGGTCTGCTGGAGCTCATGGATGGATCGAAGATCCTGCTGCTCTTGCCTCTGCTGATCCGCTATCTCGGACTTCAGCTTTTCATTTTTGACGGTTGCCATCATATGATCCTTGGTGACAGCTGCCAACTCTTCAGATAATTGGGCTATCTTCTGATTCTTGGATAACTTCTTCTTAGGCTTTGGCTCGCTCGGTCCGGCCTCAGCATCATTGCGACGTGGTGCCAATTGGTGACGTGGCACTCCCTTTGAATCGGTCATTTTACGAGCAGTCTGCTTGGTACGGGCCATCCTGTAGAAAGTAGAGATAGAGTCTATAAGATTGAGAGCCTTAGATTCAGTAAGAATAAGATTGATTTTACTTAGCCCAACCACTTTTTAAATGGGGATATGATTGTAAACATGTGAATTAAACATGATGCATGATCGAACCTACGGATCAAGCAAAAACTTTTTAAACTAACATAAGCGGACTTTTAGTAATATAGGACAAAAAGAAAAAACAACACGATACTCCGCTTAAGACTCTTTTAAATAGCACCTAGAAAGGTTACTAGAAAGAATTAAGACGGAGCAGAAGCAATTTGGACCAAACCACTTTTAACTTTTAAATCCAAAATATTTTGAAGTTTTGAAAAGTAATACTTTGCAAGTGTCTTTGTAAGTACCGCTCTGATACCCTTTCGTGGTGGGCGTAACCTTCTAAATTATATGGCCCACAAGCACCGACATTGTCCCTAAGACCTCTGTCGGCTATGCTTGTACACCATATAACCTAGAATGTTCCGTCGGGTGAAACCCCGATAAACCACAATTCCTCCGAGAATCGATACTTACGAGACATCACAAAGATTACAACAGACTTTCATACAAAATACCGTAGTAGCGGAAGACTTACAATAACTTAATTTACAAAACTTTTATAAAACTTATACAAACCGTAGTATCATTATTACAAGACAGCGGAAGTATCATTATATAACTTTATTACAAATCACTCAACAAAAGTGCCTTGCCCAAAGGCCACACAACCTATTCCTCATCCGATCCTTCTTCGATAACAAATCATGCAACAAGGGCCGTAGCACACTTGTTCACATGGTTCACCTGCAACGGGGATTTAACAAACCCTGAGTACAAAAGTACTCCGCAAGACTTACCCGACCAAAAATTGGGGAGAAGACTCAGGAATGCTGGCTAATGAGAATCAAGGTGAGGTTTTAGCAAGAATCAAAGACACATTTGCCAAAAGCAACTAAAGTTGATCCTTACTTTTCATATTGTAACACCCCCTTATTACGTTAACCTAAACCTGTCATATCATCATCATCATTGCATGAGCATTCATGATTAGAGAACCCTAATGTAAATAATTAAAATGAGTTTATTAATTCTAGGATTGGTTGAGCTCTTTCATATCGTATGTGTATGTGTATATCATTTAAACTCCTTTCGCATGTTTGATTCCTGTTTATAAAAGCAACCAACTAAAACTAATCTTGATGTTTGCAAGTGCTGGGCTAACCCTGATTCACACCCTAACCATGTTTCATAAGTCAAATAATGCAAAAGAAAGAATCAAAATTGAATTCGGAATCTGTCGGTGCTAAAACTAGTGGTTCTAGTACCAACGAGTGAATTTGCGTGCGTGCTCCCAACTCTGGATGGTGTACAAGAAGGACACAAGAAGGTTTTGTATTATCTTGCACCAAGGTGCCTGTAGGTAGGGTGTACAAGCAAGTGGAGAGAGGGAACTATCCCAAGTCTCGTGTGAGATGAGTATGTGTGTGTGTGTTGTTTGTCAAGGAGATCGCTTGACTTGCTTTCTAGGATTCACTTGTCTCTGGAAGGGCCCCCGTCCCCTCCCTTTTATAGCCGGAAAGGGAGGGACGGGCTTTTACAGTACAGTATTTGAATAGGAAAGACGGCGGTGGGCGCCGCCTCATCCTGCCGAGGCCCAGGGGCTCCCCCTCTCCTTGTGCCGAGGCCCCGGGTGAGGGCAGTGGTTTCGTCTTGTACGGCGCCCATCGTTAATGGCGGGCGCCGTCTCGTGGAGTCGGCTCCTCGTTCTTGGTGAAGGAGGGGACGTTTGCCTCTCGCGCAGGGTCTCGTGGGCGTCATGATGAGCGTGCCCAGTGTACCGTGGCCTGCTTTGTAGCTTTGACTCACCCCCCGTCCCCCCCTCGAGGGCAGCGGCATCGTTGTCGTGCTGGCATGGCCGACGAGAGATACAGCGCACGGGGCCATCTTCGCCTGCCTGCGGCTCGAAGCCTTTGGGTGCACGATGGTCGGGCACCGGAAGACACGGCCGCCGTCTTTGGTGGCGCCGCTCTCGCCCGGGGTGCGGCATGCTCCGTATTTGGACTTCCCGTGATGGGACCTCATTACGCAGGTTAGTCATCATGTCGCCCTACGCTGGCGTGCATGGCCGCCACTTGTAGGGATTGTGTAATCGTGAGCGTGGGCGCAGAGTGGCGGCGGGCGCCTCCCATCCCCTCGTCAGGGCTAGCGTCATCCCGACAAATCCATTGTGGGAAGGCGGGCGGTGGATATATGTCACATCGAGCCCTAGTTTGACCGGGGGAGTGCGGCGCGCCCCGCCCGAGGCCTGGCCGACGAGGGGGCTTCGGGTGAGGCGGTGGATCGGCTCCGTCCGAGGCCCGCCCGGGCCGGGGCTCGGGCGGGACGGAGATTCGCCCCGTCCCGAGGCCTGCCCGCCAGGGGGCGGGCGGGGCGGGCGAAGAGTCGGCCCCGTCCGAGGGCCTGTCCGCCAGGGCTCGGGCGGGGCGAAGAGTCGCCCCCGTCCGAGGCCTCCGCCCGCCAGGGGCTCGGGCGGGGACGGAGAGTTGGCGCCATCCGAGCCCCCTTGCGGAGTGTGCTCGTGCGGGCCGAGAGACAAGACGCCGGGTCCCGTGCGCCCGTGCCGTAGCCCGAGCTTGAACAAAGGGTGGCTTGCTGGGCTAAGATTTGCGTTTGTTGGGCCTTCCTTAGGGGGCCTTTATTTTGTCCCGACAGAATCCGAATCCCAAAACCCTAACCCTTTGGTTAAGTGTTGGAATTCGAATTTCATTTTCAATTTTGGTGAGCTAACCATAATTAATTTTTTAAATAAAAGTTGCTAACCAATGGTACCACTTCAAAGTATGAAGTTTGTACTTTGAAAGTGTACTATTGGTTGGGTTTGAAAAAGTGCCACAACATCATTAATTAATTGCCCAAAAGTCCAATTTGAATTTCCTTTTCAAAAACCCTAAATTTCAAAGTGTTTTTGCCCCTTTTTAATTTCATCTCAAAATATTCAAAATTTGGGAAAACTCCAAAAATACAGTTTGTGCATCTCTTTGAGCTCTACAACTTTGGTATATAAAGTTTTTCAAGTTTTTGAATAAAATTTTAAGTAATTTCAAAAGTTAGTTGAATTAGAAAATGCCCCTTTTGAGTTTTAAACTCCAATTCAAAAATTATTGGGTTTCATGAAAACTTCCTAAATGAGAGTTGTAGATCTCGAGAGATAGAACAACTTTTATTTTTGGAGATTTTTATCTTTTATTCAAAAATTAAAAGTAATTTTGGATTCCCAAAAGATAGGGTTTTACCCTCCTTGCAAATTTGAATTTCAAATTCAAAAACCATTTGGAATCTAGTGAAACTTGTTAAATAAAAGTTGTAGAGCACAAAATTCTGAGCAAACTTTATTTTGAGAGATTTTTTGTGTACAGTTCAACTTTTGAAAATAATTTCAAAAATAGGAAAAGAGGTGTCCCTGTGCTACGGTGATGAGCAGGGGGGGGGGCAGCTCGCCCGGCTGCCCATGCCGGACGGCCGCCGTGGCTGCTCTCGCGTTTTCCCGGGTTTCACGCGCCGCCAACCAGATCACCGGCTTCGCGAGGACCCGTCCACACAATCAAGCTTGCCCTCGCCCTATAAAAGCCGAGACGGCCGTTGATTTCACTCTTTCTCCCTCACTGCTCGCCGCCGGCCGTCGTCGATCCTTTGCCAAATTCACGCTCCACACATCGCCTCTACTTCCAATAGCTCGCACAAAGCTTCGCCGTTCCCCTGCGCACGTCCCGAGCCACCGGTCGCGTTGTGAGATCACCGGAATCACCCTAACCGAGCCATCTCCTTCATCTCCGGCCAACCGCCGCCGTCACCCCGCCGTGAGCCTCCTTTCTTTAACCAGGGCAGCTCGGGGTCATTTTCGGGTCGTGTTGAACTCACGCTGTGGTGCTGTGTCCGTTGCCGTGTCTAGTTTCGCCGGAGGTGCTCCGGTGTGGTCGGCCGCGCGGAGCCGTGCGCAGGCGAGCCGCCGCGGTCACCATTCCGAGCACTCCGGGGGTTGGCATAGAGTATATAGTAGCTCGTTTGGTGCGGTGTGAGGAGAGGAGGCCGGGCAGTTTGGTTTCATTTGGAGAATCATCGCCGGCGAAGAACCCCGCCACCGCCGCCAAGGCTTGTTCCCCGTTGGGAAGAAGAAGAGAGAGAGGAGGCCGACAACAGTGTCCGGCCCCGTGGCGCGAGAGAGGGAGAGGGCCGCGGGTCACAGCAGGCTTGCCGCCCGCCAAGGCAGGCTAGGGCTGCTGGGCCGCCAAGAGCCCAACCGAGGGGGGAAAATGTTTTCCTTTTTCAAATTCAATTTCCAAATGCTGAATTTCATATTTTTGCTATAAATCCATTTGGGCAGATAAAATTTGAACAAAAATATGTCTGTGTTCCTTGAGTGAAGCTTTACACCAGAAAAAATGCTAACTCTGAATTTTCAATAAAATTTAATCATGCTTTAATTTGCTTCTTTAATTAATAAATGCAACTTCAATGATTTTTAATAAATAAAATATGAGTCCAAAAATCATGAAATTTGTTTTGTGTGCTAATTAGGTAATGATGATCTTAATTATGAAGTTTGATCCTATTTTGATTAATTTTTGTATTACACTTAATTAATACCTTAATTAATCAATGTTTAATTAGTGAGTTCTTTAATTAATTAGGGTTTAATTAATCTCTAATTAGCAAGTTAATTAATGGCTTTCAACGACTGTAAAAATGGTTAATAAATTAGTAATCACCCTTAATCACTGTTAGTGTTGCTTGATTTTGGGATTGAGTGATGACCCTAGGTCATTAACCCTAATGACCTTCGGCATTTCATGTTGATTGCGTATCGTTAATCCGTCGTTACGCCGACGCTAGTTATACCTTCTTAGTGCAACTATACCATGAAGAAAAGTTGTACTCAAGATAGGTTAATAATCGTTGCATCATTATCGCATGCTCTGTTATTACTGCATTGTAATCATGCATTCCACTCGTGTAGCTGTGTCGTCTGCGGAGGGAGTTAATCCAACTCCCGTTCTTGAAGAAAGTGATCATCGTGAGAAGGTTGGATCTGGTCTCGGTGATTGGGTAGCTGCTCCTAACTTCGTCGAGCCCCAAGGCAAGCCCCGGATGCATCTAAACCCATCCATGTATTTCGAAAATCTTTTATGATTTCATGTGATGATATAATGCATTAGGTGTAGGAGTTGTGTGATATCCTACTTGATGCATTTACCGTACCTTGCTACATTACCCTGGATACCTGCTTTGATTTCGAAACGCTTAGTTACGCTTAGCCTTGCTACTAGTGTAGGTTTTGATAAATGGTTTTCAAAGGTGATAACTATATCCCCGTGAGGGAATTTACGAAAACCTGATGTTGCTTGTTGTTTATCCTTGTTCCGACGGGGTCAAGGGTACACCACAAGGACATGATGATGAATAAATCGAGGCCGGGTGAAGTGACTTGCATCAGGAAGGGCTAGTGCCCTGGTGTAGTGTCGTCCACTTGTGAGCCGGTTAAGCACCGTTCGTTGCCTTGGCCCTGGGATCATGAGGTTATTGGATAGTACTAGTCGCATGCTAATGGCGGTAAGCTCCCTTGTACTATCTTCGACGAGAACAGATAACCGGGACGAGCGTAGCGTGTACCCATCCTACGGGGCCACCGTGGAAGAGGACCGCGGCGTAGGGAGATGGTGTCTTGTACCTCGTGGCTAGGACCCGTTCGTCGGAAAAATACAAGCGTGAGTTGATGTATGTGAGATGTTTGGTCCTGCATACATCGTGTGGCTAGGAAGCCCCAGCTGGGTATATAAGCGATTCGAATCGTCGTTGCTCCACGATATGGGAGATTTGATCCAAGCACCAGCATCGTAGTAATTATGGAAGTTGATGATGAAAAGTTTTGAATTCGATACATGGTTGACAAGTGATTGATGTAGTAAAGTAAGGATTGGCTTAGTCTCTTTTTGCAAAGGTGTCATTTGATCTTGCTAAAGCCTTACCTTGATTCCCATTAGCCAGCATTCCTGAGTCTTCTCCCCAATTTTTGGTCGGGTAAGTCGTGCGGAGTACTTTTTGTACTCAGGGTTTGTTTAACCCCGTTGCAGGTGAACCGCGTGAGCAAGTGTGCTACGGCCCTTGCTGCATGACGGTCGTTGATGAAGTGACGGACGAGGAATAGGTTGAGTGGTCCGTGGGCAGGGTACTTTTGTTGTGTGATTGTAATAAAGTTAAGTAATGATACTTCCGCTGTTTTGTAATAATACTACTCTGGTTTGTATCAGTTTTACAAAAGTTTTGTAAATTAAGTTATTGTAAGTCTTCCGCTACTCTGGTATTTTGTATATGAAAACTGTTGTAATTCTGTGATGTCTATGTAAGTATCGATCCTGGAGGAATTGTGGTTTATCGGGGGTTCACCCGACGGGACATTCTAGGTTATGTGGTGTACAAGCACGGTTGACAGAGGTCTTGGGACAATGTCAGGTGCTTGTGGGCCATATAATTTAGAAGGTTCTGCCACACATATTGATTACCCTACTCTATAACAAACACTTATCATCCACGTAACAATTTCAAAACTTTCCAGTCTCAACAACTCCCATCATTACTGCGATGCCGGGACTCGGATCAAGTCTCCCATATCGTGGAGCACCGATGATTCGAATCGCTTTATATACCCAGCTAGGGCTTTCTAGCCACACGATGTATGCAGGACCGAACATCTTACATACATCAACTCACACTTGCATTTCTCCCTACCAGAACGGGTCCTAGCCACGAGAGTACAGTACACCATCTTCCTACGCCGTCAGTCTGACCGTCGATGGTGCGCTCGTAGTGTGGGTACACGCTACTTCCCGTCCCGGTTGTCTGTTCTCGCATGAATCATACAAGGGAGCTTACCGCCATTAGCATGCGACTAGTACTATCCAATAACCTCATGATCCCATGGCCAAACAACGGACGGTCCTTAACCGACACAAGTGGAGGACACTACACCAGGGCACTAGCCCATCCTGATGCAAGTCACTCCACCGGCGTCTTGATTTACTCATCATGTTCTTGTGCGTACCTCTGACCCGGCCAAGGTGAAAGGTAGGCAACAAGCAACATCAAGTTTTAAATACTTTCTCAGAGATGATATTGTTATCAACTTTTAAAACATTTCACAAAAGCCTTGCTAGTAGCAGGACTAAGCAGGTACTAAACATTTTCGAAATCAAAATAGGTATCCAGGATAGTATCACAAGGTACAGTAAATGCATCAATTAGGATATCACACAACTCCTATACGTAATACAGCATATTATCCACATAAAATCATAAAGACTTTCGAAATTCAAGGCAGGGTTTGAATGCATCCGGGGCTTGCCTTGGGGCTCGATGAAGTGAGGTTCGGGGATGGCACTACCGAGATCCGGACCAACCTCTTCACACTGGACACCTTCTTCAGAAACGGGAGTCGGATCAACCCCCTCTTCGGACGGCACAACTACACGATTGAAATGCATGAGTACAATGCAGTAATAAAGACATGCGATAATGATACAACGACAACTAGTCTATCTTGAGTACAACTTTCCTTCACGGTAACGTTGCATAACAGAAGTATATCTAGCGTCGACGACGATAGACTAGCGGTATGCAATCAACATGAAATGCCGAAGGTCATTAGGGTTAATGACCTAGGGTCATCACTCAATCACAAAATCAAGCAACTCTAATAGTGATTAAGATTAATTACTAATTTATTAACCATTTTCACAGTTGTGGAAAGCCACTAATTAACTTGCTAATTGGAGATTAATTAAACCCTAATTAATCAAAGAATTAACTAATTAAACATTAATTAATCAAGGTATTAATTAAACATAATATAAAAATTAATCAAAATAGGATCAAACTTCATAATTAAGATCATTATCATCTAATTAACACAAAAAACTAATTTCATGATTTTTGGAATTATATTTTATTTATTAAAAATCATGAAAGTTGCATTTATCAATTAAAGGAGCAATTTATTGCACAAATAAATTTTATTGGAAAACCAGAGTTAGTATTTTTTCTACACAGAGCACAATACAAGGATCACATGCATATTTTTTTATATTTTTATCTACCCAAATAAAATTATAGCAAAAATATGAAAATCATTTTCGAAAAAACAAAAAAGAAAAAGAAAAACACATCTCTTCTTCCCCGAGGGCTACTCAGGCGCCCAACAGCCCCCAACTCGGCCCACTCCCCACTCCAAGGCCTTACCCAGCGGACCGCGACTCTCCCCCCTCTCTCTCTCAGCGGCAGGTGCGGCCCCGCGTGTCGGCGCCTTCCTCTTCCTCCCTCTCGCTCTGTTTTCGACGGCGCAAAGTGACGTGACGGCGGCCGACGGCGGTTCTCGCCAACGACTGCCCCTCCGGCGAAACCAACTTCACCGGCGGACTCCTCCCGTCCTAACGCACCCAACGAGCTCTTGCTCGACCCCCCCTCGACCACGTAAGAGTGCACACCGATGCCCATCCACGGCGCGCGACGGCGACGACGACTTAACCGCGGCCGAGCTCCCCTGCACCTCCAAATAAACCGGCGCGGCAACAGACTCAAAGATCTCCACGTGAACTCAACTCACCCCGAAAATGATGCCCCGCAACCTTAGACACGCACGGCGGCGATCACGACGCGAGTGGCGCGGGGAGCTCGTCGGAGCGAGACCGTTTCGGCTGAACTACGACAAACTAAACAAAACCAACACCCTGGGTGTACTCAGAGGCTCACCGTGACTTCAAAACAAAGGAGCGGAAGGACTGGGAGTGGTCGGAGCAAGATCGACGGCGGTGGCAGCGGCTGCGGTGGTGCGAACGCGACGGCGAGGCGGTGTTCCGACGGCTCGTGCTCACCGCTGAAACCAAGAAGCCGAACACGATCAGTGAGTCCAGGCGAAGCTAGCAAGGCAAAAAGTTGAACTCGAGATGCTTGGACAAGCTCTGGCGAGGGACGGAGGCTCACGGCGGCGGCAGGTGACCGGAGAGGAGGAAGATGACCCCGTGTGCACGACTCCGACGATGTCATGAGCTCTGATTGGGTTCGGTGGGTGCGCAAGAATGTTGCGGAGTTCCTGGTAAGGTATTGGAGACGACGATGGACAGTGGTGGGCGAATTTTGCAGTGGAGACGACGGCGGCCGACGGTGAGAAAGAAAAGAAAAAGATGACGATGACGGCGGCCGGGGTATTTATAGGACAAAGGGAAGCTCGACGGGGTGGCCAGCAACTTTACGAAGGCGTGAGGTGGACGGCGACGCGTGAAACCCGCGGAAGGCTGGAACGGCCACGGCGGCGCCGGTGAGTCGTCCGGCATGGGCACCCCCATGTTCATACAATCGTAGCTTGATGCCACCTTTTCCTTTTATTTTCAAAATTATTTTTAAAAATTGAACTGTACACAAAAATATCTCAAAATACAGATTGCTCAAAATTTTGTGCTCTACAACTTTCATTGAAGGAGTTTGGTCAGATTCAAACTGGTTTTTGAATTTGAATTTCAAATTTGGAAATAGAGTAAAACCCTAATCTGAAGGAATTTAAAATTACTTTTAAATTTTGAATAAAAAGCTGAAAATCTCCAAAAATAAAAGTTGTTCTATTTCTCAAGATCTACAACTTTCATTTAGAAAATTTTTCATGAAACCAAATAGATTTTGAATTGGAGTTTAAAAATCAAAATGGGACATTTCCCAATTTGGAGAACTTTTAAAATTAGTTTAAATCCTATTCAAAAACTTGAAAAACTTTATATACCAAAGTTGTAGAGCTCAAAGAGATGTACAAACTATATTTTTGAAGTTTTCCCAAATTTTGAATATTTTGAGATGAAATTGAAAAGGGGACAGTTTCACTTTGAATTTCAAGCTTTTGAAAAGGATTTTCAAATTGAATCTTTAGGCAATTAATTAATGATGTTGTGACACTTTTCAAACCCAACCAATAACATACTTTCAAAGTACAAAGTTCATACTTTGAAATAGTACCATTGGTTAGCAACCTTTATTTATAAAATTAATTATGGTTAGTTCCTCAAAATTGAATGTGAAATTTAAATTCCAACACTTAGCCACTTGAGCTAGGGTTTGGGATTTGAATTCCAAATTCAAATTTGATTCTTCCTTGCACCTCATTTGATTTATAAAACATGTTTGATGTGTAAGTCAAGATTAGCCAAACACTTGCAAACATCAAGGTTGATTTTAATTGGTTGCTTTTATAAACAAAAAGTAAACATGTGAATGGAATTTAAATGGTAAACACATACACATGTGATATAAAAAGAGCTCAAACAATCCTAGAATTAAATAAACTTATTTTAGTTGTATTCATTAGAGTTCTCTAATGATGAATGCTTATGCAATGATGATGATGATGACATGGCAGGTTTAGGTTAACGTAACACCAGAGGTGTTACAAAACTTGAAAAACTTTATTTACCAAACTTGTAGAGCTCAAAGAGATGCACAATCTGTATTTTGAAAGTTTTCCCAAATTTTGAATATTTTGAACACTGTAGAAAAGGGGACAAAAACACCTTTTGAATTTAGGGTTTTTGAAAGGATTTATCAAATTGATTATTTGGGCAATTAATTAATGATGTTGTGATACTTTTCAAACCCAACCAATGGCACACTTTCAATGTACAAAGTTTATACTTTGAAATGGTGCTAAAGTTTGGCAACTTTTATTTATAAAATTAATTATAGTTAGCTCCTCAAAAGTGAACTTGAAATTTAAATCCAACACTTAACCAACTAGGGTTAGGGTTTGGGATTCAGATTCCAAGTTCAATTTTGATTCTTTCTTTTACGTTGTTTGACTTGTAAAACATATTAAACATAGTTAGCCAAACACTTAATCACTCCAAGGTTGCTTTTAGTTTAATCACTTTTATAAACTTGATAAAGCATGTAAGTGAAATTTAATTGCTTTTCCACACTATTTTAATTGACATGCATAGCAAGCTATACTAAAAAATCATTAAGCATGATTAACATCTTAAAATACACTTGGCATACAAGACAAAGCATTACTTATGTAAGGGTCATTACACCATGAAATGCACTAAGGCACTTAATGCTTGGTGATCAACCTAATGATGCATATGATTACGAGGCTAATTGCATTATCATTGAATTAATAAATATGATGCTTAATGCATAATATGATGACATGGTGGGGTTTACGTTAACGTAACACCAGGGGTGTTACATCTGCTCCTGAACTTCAACTTCACGTAAAGCTGAAGAGAGACTTTGCATGGCGTTAGATTGGCTTATGGAGGAACTGGCTCCTTCGCCTAATCGTCTCACAAAAAAGTTGAAGCAACATCGAATGCCCAAAGGTTTGCTTGCTATGACAATGAAGTTGAACCAAGATGACAGGTAAATACAAGCCTATGTTGGTAAATGATGTTGTCTTCTATTTTTTTTATCTACCCGGCCTTTTTACTGCCGATACAGGGGCGTAGACGGCTACTCACCGGCCACGGCTCCCCGCCAGACAAGAGCAAGAAGGACGGATCCGAAAGCAGAATACGGATCATCCTAGTTAGACGAATAGAAAGTAACCTCTCAGAATCGAACAGTAACACTTCCTATGAATCCGACTAGGATTAGAAACCATAGCTCGGCTCTTTTCTCTTATAAAAAGGAGCCGAGCACCCTCTTTGTAACGTAAAAAACAATACACGATCGGACATCAATCCAACGCAAAAGGCCAAGGCCGATCGAGTAGAGCATTTACTCGACGACGAGGGGCTCGAACCAGGGATAAACCGTGTGTCTCTTGCGTGAAACCACCGAGTTCTAGTCGTTTGTCGAGATCCGAATCAACCGCTACGGGAACCCCGGCAGGTGGCTATCGATGGTCAAACACCGACATTTACATTTGCCCGAGGCTTGTTAGCCTGCGTTAGTGGATGTCTAAGACGATGTATTTGGACGCACTCTAATGGTAGCTTGACCAAAATTTAGTCGTTGACCGTGGACACAGCTCCTGTTTAGATTTTAGCCACGATTTAGCATGCTTTATGTTTTAGCTTATTTCTCAGTTTAACTGGCGAAATTGAGAAATAAGGATCAAAATTTGGTGAGCCAATGCTTAGGCTAGCCTACTAAAGATAACACTCAAATAAATACTAAAATTTAAAATGCTTTCCAAAACTTGATAGTAAGATCTACACCATCACTTCTTGTGGCAACATTAGCCATACTGTTCTGACTCATAGTACTAGAAATGACTAAGTGGGTTGATCAAATATGTTTCTACCCTATACTATACTCCGTATGATCTAAAGAAACTTGGAGTATGTAGATTAGACAACTTAAATCAACCCATGGACACAGAATCATGACTTGATCAATTGTATTAATAATCTCATCTACATGATCAGTGATTTGTAAAGTGACCGAATGTTTACTAATTTGTGATTTCATCTCACATTCACTAAATACTTGTGCATAAGGAGTTTATTTTTTCTACGTGCTTTTCTAAATCTTTAGTGTGAATTAGAATTATCATTAAACACTTGCGAATTAGAATTACCAAATAATTAAAATTATATATCTTTAGTGTTATGCGAATGAAATTGCCAAGGGCCATACAAGCAACATTGAAGGGTCGAGATAGCGGACTAGAGGGGGTGAATAGTCATTTCTAAAATCTAATCACAGCGGATGACCGAATAAAATACAGAATTAAAACTATCGGTCTAATCAAGACTTCACCCCTCTATCTATGATCAAGCACCTTACAAAATAATCCTAGGTTGAACTACTAAGGTGCAAGGCTAGGTAGTGCTCGTCTATCCAATACTAGGTTGCAAGGTCACACAAACCTAAGTAACTAGTACTCAATCAAACCGGAGAGCACCTACACATACTAGTGAGCAAAGTGCATAAAGTCTAAGCACACTAGTAGTTCTCACTAGCACGACTACACAAGCCTAACTAGTGAGCTCACTTGCTTAGCTACACAAACTAACCAAAGTGACTAGCAAGGCTACACAAGCCAACTAGCCACGCAATCGCTACTTCTAAGCTACACAAGCTAAGAAGGTAACTAGCAAGCTACACAAGCAAACTAGCTACACAAGAGCAACACTGCTCACTAGCACAAGTAATAAATCAAGTAAAGACAAGCTAGTGAATCCAAACCGACGAGAAGAGTAGGCAAGATGACACGTCGATTTTTCACCGAGGTTCAGTTGGTTGCCACCAAGCTAGTCCCCGTTGTGTCGACCACACACTTCGTGTTGCGCGAGCTAATAGGCTTCCAATGCCTAGCCCTCCACGGGCGCCGCAAGCAACTACCCAAGTGAGGGTAACTCAATGACACGCTTTTACTAGAGTTGCTCTTCGCGATCCCCGCGGGGTGAGCACAATCCCCTCACAATGTCACTCCACGTGACTAGCAATCGAAGCACCACTCAATCTCCGAGCGTGCTACATGACGCCCACAAGCCTCCAAGCCGTCTAGGAGGTGGCAACCTCCAAGAGTAATAAGCACCACCAGCTTGCAACTCGATCACCTAGTGCCACACCTTGCAATCTCTCAATGCAACGCACTAGAATCGCTCACTCTCAATTGGATGTAATCACTACAAGTATAAGCGAGTTAGAGGGCTCTCAAGCACCACCAAGCAAGGACACAAAGTCCCCAATGTGCTCGGCTACCAGCCAAGGCCGGCCACCATCTCAATATATAGCCCCAAGGGCTAAAGAGCCGTTGCCAACTCCCCTTAGCTCGCACGAGGGCATCGGACGCTCAGATGCAGGGGCATCGGATGCTCGCCCAGCGTCCGACGCACACGTGGACGCCACGTGTCGCTCTCTCTTCAAACTAGCCGTTGCGCGCCAACGGTCAGCTCCTCAACGCGCTAGCCGAGCACTCATCGGACGCTCCGATGCATGCCATCGGACGCGGCCTCCTCTCACCGGACGCAACTCAGAGAGCTCCAAAAATATGCACCATTGCATCGGACGCGTCCGATGCATGGGCATCGGACGCTCCTCAGCGTCGAGTGCGCTGTTGCCGCGACCTTGCCACCAAGATCGCTCCCACATTGCTTTCTACGTCGGGCGGCGCCGGCGCAAACTCACCGGGCGCGCCACAGATGCAAACCTCCGGCTCGCGCACACCGCCAACATGCCATCGCTGGCCCGGCGTTCGGCTGCTGCCACCACCAGCGTCACTCCAACGACTTCGCCTCCAAATCCGGCCTCCGGCGCAATGGAAAATAGGCATTTCATTTCCACGAAAGCGCCGAATCCCGCCTCGCAAGCTCGGCGGGAAGGAGAGAGGATCCTAAGCCCCTCTCTACCCGGCAATCTCCATCCCCTTTGCAAATGTGCCAACACCACCAAGTGTATATCACCATGTGCAAGTGTGTTAGCATTTTCACAAACATTTTCCAAAGGGTTTTCACTCCTTCTCACAACGCCACTCGATCCTAGCAACACGATGCAAAGTTAGATCGCTCAAGTGGCACTAGATGACCGATATGCAAACAAGTTTGCCCCTCTTGATAGTACGGCCATCTATCCTAAACCCGGTCATCAACTTTTCTACACACCTATGACCGGTAAAATGGAAACGCCCTAGGTTATACCTTTGCCTTGCGCTTTCCACTCCATCTCCTCCAATGCCGATGCAACACATGCACCGACATCCACATGAATGATATGACCCACTTCATATCATCACATGGCCTTTGGTCCATCGATCTTGACCTCACTTGCTCTTCACCATCGCTTCGGTCCTTTGGCGCCAAGTCTTTGCTCAAGCCTCCCGACACTCGGTACCAATGGCTTCAAAGCCTCCAACTTGCCCTTCACCATCACGACCGGTCCATCAAGTCAAGTCTTGTCTTGATCTTCACCTCTAGCCACATGACTCCATGTCATGTATCATGCTTTAAGCTTCTTCATCATCACATGTGTGAGCCTTGCAACACATCACACCGCCTCCATGGCATAGTTGCTCACACACATGCACCTGTGGACTAAATCTCTGCAAATCTCACATAAGCATAATTAGTCCACCTAGATTGTCACTCAATTACCAAAACCAAACAAGAACCTTTCAAACATAACCCTTTTTCTTTTACTTACATACACATTGGGTAGCTTGCATCTTATTTACAATTTACCACTTCATTTTCAATAGCGTGAAGTCTATTTTTGGTCATCCTACCGTTGGCCGAGTTTATTTTTTTCTTTGAAACTCTAAAACCATACATATTTGACCAACAAGCTATCAATATTGGGCAAATTTGGTCATGTAGCCAGGTTCCAAATATGTTGTATTTTTTGAAGATAATTAAAACTGGTTTATTTCCACAACATCATCAATTAAAGTCGAAAAAAATATAAAACCTGTACCATTTTTTGAAAAAAATAAAATATGTCTATTTGGGATAGATTTGGAGTTATTTGATCTTGTTTTTTGTGTTTACGAGTGTTTTGTTGTTCGTAGCATATCCGTTATAACTGAGACCCCTATTACCGTTATATTGAGCAATCATGCGTATCAAGATCACTCCCACTTAAAAAATTTTGTGTTATCTAGCCTGTGGCGCGTACCGAACATGGCCTAAATGCATGCACAAGAGCGTGAATTTGAGATCTTCCTCATGGCTCATGTCAAAAGCCAATAGTTAGAATTATTATCTTGAACTAGTTTCAGCTTGTTTCAGCTTATTCTCTCACATAACCAGCCAAAAGTGGCTGAAATCATACTGGCCGGTACCAGCCGAACAGAGCCATATCTAGAAGGAGCAATTTCCATTTGGCAAAAAAAAAATAGAATGAGCAAATTCTATTCAAAACATGATTAAACCCCCCTATTGATGCACGGCTAGAAGCTGGGACATCAACACTTCACGGTAGTGCACACTGCACTGCATAAACGTGGGTACACCGGGATTCTATTGTGTTGCGGCCCACGCGTCGCACATGTGAGTGGCGGCCCTCTAGCAAGCTTCTTTATTTGGGAGCCTTTTTGTATGCCAGAGGTGTCATTTATTTGGACGCTACTACCTTCCCTTCCCTTCCCCGAGTAACCGAGTCCATGCCCCTTGCTTCCCGCCGGGACGTATACAAGGCCACCCCCACCTCCCAGACTCCCAGTATATACACAGCACCAGCAGCCACCACCTTCATCAACCTGGGGCCTGGCACTCTGTTCATAGCCAGACTGCTAGAGAGAGAAGAGTGGAAGTCTCATCAGGTCATCAGAGAGAGAGAGGATCAGCGAGAGGATCATCACATATCTCGTAGCGTGTGGGGGCGCCGGCCGGGAGAGCGCGAAGATTACTACTAATGGAGGTCTCCGCCGCCATGGCTGTGACGAAGGTGCTGCTGAGCCTGTGCTGCGTGGGGGCGTGCGGCCTCGCCGTGTACCTCTACCACATCCTCTGGCTCGTGCCGCAGAGGGTCCTCGCCAAGTTCAAGGATCAGAAGATCGGCGGGCCGCCGCCGTCGTTCCCTTTACGGCAACCTCGCCGACATGAGGGGAGGCGGCTGCCGCTGCCAAGGCTGCGCGCGCGTCGGCACGCCGGAGCGGCGGCGGCGGCATCGTGCACGACTACCGGCCGGCCGTGCTGCCCTACTACGAGAAATGGAGGAAAGAGTACGGTACGTAATTGTCTTCCTGCTTTCATGCTATATATGCTTTCATATAGTAGCATTAATTTGGTGTTTGATCACGCGTCTACGGTGCTTTATTTCGATCTTTCATGCCTAACTTAAATTTTTGGAGTGTGTTGTCTATGTTCCTTGCATTGCTTTGCTTTATTTCTTGTTTTGCTCGCGCCTGCCGCTGTTATTAATCTTAAAATGTTTCACCTAGAGGGAGATCATGAATCAATTAATCAGTAGTTTAAGAAACCGAATGGAAACAGATACTATGAATTAAGCAATATCTGATGTAATTATTATTAGGGCTAACTAGACACTAGAGCACAGTGAGCCAGTGATGTTTGTTCCTTCTATACTAGTAGCTTTTACTTGAGTTCAGTGTGAACGTGTTCTGTCATCACTAGTACGTAGTAGCTAGCTGCTAGTAGCCACCACCAAGTAGATAACACTGGAGATGATAAGGTGATTAATAATTTTTTATAAAAAAACTAAAATGTGCTTTTCATTGCCACCACTTTGTATAGGAAATAACACTTATATAGTAGCAAACAGCAGCCTAGTATTAATTAGCTATGGAATCCAAGCCCCCTAATATCTTGGTTAACCCAACCAGTAAGATAGCAGCGCTGATAAGTGTGGGTACATGTTTAGCCCAATAATTGAGCCATATCTTGTAGTTGTTGGCCACACTCCACAGGAATACGGCGACCATGTAGCAACAATAATAATCACACAGGCCACTTCGTTTCTTTTCTGTCACCGAGTGCCATCCTTTTCAAGGACCCGGCAATGATGGCGTTGATTTGTGCACATCTAGTTTATCGGTACTAAAAGTACCAAAAACAGCTCCATTGTTCCATGCTATTGGTGCTTCGTAACAGTAGCTGTTTTCAACGCTAATTAAAACTCCCTCGAACTAGGGGTCCACGTCTGGCCCGGCTTAAGCTACTTTTGCTGTTGCTGTTTACTGCTGGGCAGCAGGATAAATTAGGTGAGCTGGCCATCATGATGCTGTGCAGCTCCCTCCTTGGACGCTAGCGGGGCACGGCCGGAGAAACGTAAAGAAATAAAGCTGCTGAGATAGATGATGGGGTTGATGAGGGCGATGATTGGTTTTTAGATCATGTTCTGTCTAATAGGTTTGTTGACACAATGCAAAAGGACAGGGGCTGGGCCTTGGGAACCGGGAGCTAGCCAGGTAGTAGATGCACCCATGCTTTTCATGCTCCTGAATGAAGCCTTCATTCAACTAATATTTTCGGTGTCTTTCCTTTCTGATTGATTAGGATTTCTGTCTGTTTCCACCCTTTGTAACGGAATACGAAGTACAGTATCACAATAATGAGAAACGTAAAATGGCAACGGCCAACGAGTGGCCATCCCAAAACATTTCCACAATCTGCAGGCGGTCACGTCACTGCGGCATCACTAGAGCCGACGAAAATGATGCCATATCGTTATTGTAGTATACTCCTATATAAGCCAATGTGTATGTGTATGTATCGGCGGCATGGGCGCATGACTCACACTAACATATCACGTCGGTTTGATGAGGCCGGCCGCTCGCATAGCTCCATCTGTTCCTGGGAACCGCGTACGTCGGGTAGTGTAGTGTGTGAGCTTCTCAGAGCTGAAAGAAACGCGGATCGTTGGCATGATCCGCGCGCGGCACGTAAACGTCGCGCGCCCCGGCGGCCCTCGTGGACGGGACTCGGCGGCCATCACCAGCAGCACCGTGGCGCGCGCGTGGGTCGTGCCAGGGGCCGCACGCGCGCGCAGGTGGGTGTGTGTGGGGTCGCGTCACGCGGGCGCGTCACCGGCGGCAACGGCAAGTGTATCCATTCCAGGCGGGCTTGGCCGATGGCCACTTGGCCAGCGATGGCTGATGCGTCCTCCAACTGCTGTGATGGGAACGGCCGGGGCCCGGGGCCGGGATAGGAACATCCACACGCGGGCAGCGCACGACAGAGGCACGTCCGCTTCGATTGGCTGCCGAGCGCGGGTTCGCTGCTGTTGGCATGCGTGCGCCCCGGCTGCTCCCCCCGCCGATCACGACGGGAAGAAAAGCCGCGCGCGCGGTTTACGGGTGACGCCGCCGTGACGGGACGGCGAGATGGAGATGGAGGTGGAGCGGCGGGACGGGAGCAAGCTGACAGTGGGGTGCCCACCGCTATGTGTCGGCTTCCCGTTCCCGGCGAGGCGATCCCGCTGATATTTTGTTTTCCATTCCATAGCCGATGGCCAGGGCCACCGCGTGCCATGAACTTTGTCTTTTTAACAAGACATACCACAAAAAGTATTTATTTTCCCCAAAAGAAAGAGCCAGGTCTCGAATATACATACAGTACATTAGAATGAGGAAGTGTTTGGTTTGATAGGTGGGATGCTGTATTATTGATTCCAACTCTAGACCCTCAATATTTCTTTTATTTGCTTCAAGCAATATGATAAGTTCAGTCATCGTCACTGTATTCCTCACAAGCACGTGCAACTGCGTAGACACGAGGGACAGGGAAAATTTATCTCATGAATTCATGACAAACCAGTAAGCTGGAGCCCTGTCCACGGCCATTTACTACTACTTGGCGAGAAGATCCGTACCCGATTTCTGTTAACCTGCAGTACACCGTGACAGTTCATTCATCAACTGGGCAGGACAGTGACCGTCGTCGAGGCGACATCATCAGGCTTATAACGAGCCTGCTGAGCTTAAGCCGTCCGGTTTCACTTTCATTGAAATGCAGGTCCCATATTCACTTACTCCATGGGGAACGTCGTATTCCTTCACGTGAGCCGGCCCGACGTGGTCCGGGACATCAACCTCTGCGTGTCGCTGGACCTCGGCAAGAGCTCCTACCTCAAGGCAACGCACGAGCCCCTCTTCGGCGGGGGGCATCCTCAAGTCCAATGGCGAGGCCTGGCTGCACCAGAGGAAAATCATCGCCCCGGAATTCTTCCTGGACAAGGTCAAGGTACGACGAAATGAGCATCACAGTAACGTGATATACCATAAAATAGTGTACTATTGGATAATGTTTGCTTGTCTACGACTCTACGTTAGCCTGCACCCAATCTTATACAGTGCAGTCTTACTTACGCAGTATTACGCAAACTGACCGATACATATGACAAATCAAAAAACGCTGGAGGGCCGACATTTTCAGATGCTGTTCACTTGTTCACTCCATAGCTGGCAATCCTGGCAAGTGCAGAGCTATATACTGTATGAATTTGTGGGTGCAGGCACATTCACTCCATAGCTGGCAATCCTGGCAAGGGCAGAACTATGCACCCACAAGCCAATCGCCCCACCTCAAATTTGCTCTAACTTCACCCCTGTCCTGGCAGTTTTGCTCAAAGAGACATTGCATAAATCGATGAAAGAGCATTTAAAGCTGTTAGTGCTATGTGGGTCTCAGCAATTAAGCTGTGGGTCTATGTGGGCGCTTATTTGCAAACATAATTCAGAATGACAGTTCAGTATGAGAGCTGGCACCAAAAACTGCAACATTCTGATCCAGCTAGATATCGTGTGACAAAGATTCTAACTAGGACCACTCCCAACAGCAAAACTACAACACCCTGATCCATCTATATAATGTGGGTCAGGACCACCTTTTATTTTTATAAAGGGTCAGGGACCACTTTTCGGAACACTGCATTTTTCCTCAGCTATTCTCCCTCCGTTGCAAATTGTAAGCCGTTTTAGTTTTTCTAGATACGCAACTTTTGCTACGATATACGCTATCCTTAAATATGCAGTAAAAGCTATGTGTCTAAAAAAGCTAGAACGACTTACAATTTCGAACGGAGGGAGTATGCAGTCATTCATTTTTGTTAGATCCAAGGGATTTTTCTTTTAGTAAAAGGAATCATTTTTTTCTTACCGTAGGGTGTGGGCATTGTTCAACAAATTACTAGTTTAGAGGTTTGACAACAGCAGGCAGCGGCCATGCATTTTGACATGTTAATGTAACTCCTACTCATACACAGGGCATGGTGGATCTGATGGTCGATTCTGCACAGCCACTGCTGAAGTCGTGGGAAGAAAGAGTTGATAGAAATGGTGGGATCACAGACATTAAGATCGACGAAGACCTTAGGGCTTACTCTGCAGATGTGATCTCTAGAACATGCTTTGGAAGCAGCTACATCAAAGGAAAGGAGATCTTTATGAAGATCAGAGAACTCCAGCAGGCTGTGTCCAAGCCAAATGTGCTAGCTGAAATGACTGGCCTAAGGTTAGGGGGTAAAAGAACCACTCGTATATCACAAGTACATAATTGATTTTGTGAATGAACAAAAAAAAAAAAAGAACTATTATTGATCAAAGGCAACACATTGATTGAAGACACCTACTATAAATTGTAAAATTATGCTTGCTTGCAGGTTCTTTCCTTCAATGAGGAACAAGCAGGCATGGGAGCTTCACAAACAAGTCCGCAAACTAATTCTTGAAATCGTAAAGGAAAGTGGAGAAGACAGGAACTTACTGAATGCAATTCTTCACAGCGCAAGCACCAGCAGGGTGGGAATTGCCGAGGCAGAGAACTTTATAGTGGATAACTGCAAGAGCATATATTTTGCAGGACATGAGAGCACAGCTGTTACAGCTGCCTGGTGTCTAATGCTCCTTGGACTGCACCCAGAATGGCAGGAACGAGTACGAGCAGAGGTGCATGAAGTCTGCAGAGGCCAGCCAGTAGACTCACAGTCACTTCAGAAGATGAAAAACGTATGCTCTTATCCAGTTACCATATCATAAGAGTTGTAAAGAAGCATTACCCTCAATTTGTCAAAACAGACCACTAACTTCCTGTTTGTTTGCCAATTTAGTTGACAATGGTGATCCAGGAAACCTTGAGGTTGTACCCAGCAGGTGCCTTTGTGTCGAGGCAGGCCCTCCAGGAACTGAAGCTCGGTGGCATACATATACCAAAAGGTGTCAACATCTACGTCCCTGTCTCCACAATGCATCTTGACCGCGAGCTATGGGGCCCTGATGTGAAAGAGTTCAACCCAGAGCGCTTCTCTGATGTTCGACCCCAGCTACATTCATACTTGCCATTTGGTGCTGGGGCCCGAACCTGCCTAGGGCAGGGATTTGCTATGGCTGAGCTCAAGATCCTCATCTCTCTCATCGTCTCCAAGTTTGTTTTGAAGCTCTCACCACATTACCAGCATTCACCAACACTAAAACTCATTGTGGAGCCAGAGCTTGGTGTGGACCTCACCTTAACAAAAGTGCAAAGTGTCTATTAAGAGGCGCACTGCAATTCAAGCATGTTAATATTAGTCATCATACAAATGTGATGGAAAGGAACCTGTGCTATGATGAATGCAGCTTCCCCTGAGGAGAGGGTTCAATTTGTACAGAGACAACTCATACTATCTACGCATGATATTATCCATGTGCATGGTAATAATAAGTTAATAGAGAAATGGTGCCAAATGAGCCAACCATTTGTGTCAACATTGTATGGGAAAACTATACAGCTATTAAATTTAGTGAAGAGAAATATATATGTTGGAACATCATTAAGGTGTTCAATTGACGCCCCACAATATTCGATGTATGTACTGAAGCTGCATACCTGACATATGAACATAAATCAAACCTCTCTTCAAAGTGCAACAGAAATGGGAGAACCAATCATCGGTTTTTTTTTTTTCCTCCACTTGATCGCCATCTGTAGTATCGAAAGATACTGCCAGAATTTGTGAATATTGAAGGGGCTGGATATGGATTAACACCAGATTGGACCCTGAATAGTTTCCAAACAAAAGGATCTGCAATTGGTAGATATATGGTACGATGCATACAAGGATGAATAGCCAAAAGATTGGCTTGCATCACCACTCAGCCTGGGCTAGGAGACAAATGCCTCTAGCCGTAGGCAGTATTCAACCATCAGATAACACTGAGCACTACAATGGTGAGGAAGCAACCATAAAATGATCTAGTAATAAGCAACAAATGTGCTAGCAATTCAGAAGTAAAGCCAAGGAATATTTTGGCAAAAAATTGATAACACCATCACACACTTTCATAGGGTAAATGAACATATTTCCATCAATTTTGAGTACAACTAACTTTTACATAAAATGCTGGAACAGACATCAATCCAACACAACAGCAAAACCCAGAGAATGAGCCTCAGCCAGACACCAGTTTCACAACAATGATCAGAACATTGAGGGCTATTAAGGGCATCCTCAGAAATTGTGTAGCATAGATAAGCCCCACGATCTGGCCCTTCAACGACTTCGTTTGCCCATTTCCTGATACTTCAGACATGCTCCATCCCCTGGGAGCGAGAAAGCGATCTTCATTCAATATAGCCAACGCATTTGCAAGAAGCAAAAAACCCTCCAGCAACGTCCACAGACCCATTCCTGCAGATTACAGCTCAGTTAGTTCATATAATTTTCCTTCTTACACATTATTACCTCCGCGAGCCACGAAGATATAACAGTATAGCAAAAGGCAACAGCGTCCTGAAATATACAGATGACTAGGCAGGAAGATATACTGACACATACAGTGTGGCTTCCACGCCGCACATGCACCAGGCTTGACATTGTAATTGAGGTGATATATACCATAAAATTTCCAAGTAAACTACATGGCTCACACTGAGAAATAACTGATCAAGTTGTCAATGCTCAGTTCAAGAGCAAGTCAGGGGTGCACTCAGTGGTGGAGCTTAGTTTAAGGCCATCATGGGCCATGGCCGCTCCTAAGCTAGAAAATTTTTATAATGGAAGTCTTAGTTTCGCCACTTTAAGTGATAATAAATAATAATGGGACACTATCATATTCGCCCCCTCCTTCCATGCCCAAGCTCCGCCAGATTCAGTAAATGACATGGGTGTACACATGTACATCCGATAATTTTTGTAAGAAAATTCGAAGTTAGTAGTATGCATAATATACGTATACCCTTTGTAATTAGATCAGATCCGAATACAAAAAAAAAAAGCTTAAGTTAGGGTTTGGGTACTCAGTTTCGCGCGGCAGGAAGGGAAGAGAAGAGTGGGCGTACCTGGTGGTGTTCGTCGCCGGCGGAGAGCCGAAAGAAAATCTGGCAAAAGGCTCAATGGAGACCTGGGCAACGGGACTAGGGCGGAGGCAGCGGTTGCACAGTCGTCGGTCGTCGCCGAAAGAGAGATCGACCAAGGAAGGAAGGGCGACGGAACAGGAGGTTTCTTCACAGCGGGTTCGTTCGACGCATCACGGCATCAGGTTCGCTAATGTCGAAGATGGTTTACATGTTACCCGGCCCAATCCAATCAGGGAGCAAGCAAGCCCACGTCCACCGATGAAGTGGAAAACCAAAGGAAAAAGTCCATTATTGGTAACATTATTAGGGAGATGTGGCATGTCACTCCCGCCTGTGTAGAGAACGCTGTGATGATGGAGGCTTCGGCCACGTAATGAATGAAAGGCAAGCAAGTCAAAAAAAAAAAAAAAAAAAAGTCCATTATTGGTAGGACTGATCCGTGAGAGCCCATTCAGGCTATGTTCGGTTCATGGGGATGCAATCCCCAAGCGGATCTTTTCTACACTTGGGAACGAGTGGTTCCCTGGCTGCCACTGCATCCCTGTTGGGGATAATTAACTCGGGATCCCAATTAACTCAGCTTTAATCCCTAATCTCTGTTTGGTGTTCGGTTAGGCAAGTCTTAATGGAAAGTTTCACCTCTCAGTTTCTAAGACATGAAACTAACATGAGATATATATCTCTCAGTGTGTAGTTTCATTGCACAATTTCATAGGATTATTTTAGTATTTTATAGTTCCACCGGCGTGTCTCTCTTCTCTCCGAGTAAGCAAGCAGCACCCAGCCGGCCGTCTCTTTCTCACCTACCATTGCAGTCGACCATTGCGAGTTCGTACAAACTGCCCAAATTTCACCATGCATGCTCTCCAAGTACGCCATCACCATGCACAGAAGCAGCAGCATGGCGGTGCCTTTGACGCACGACTAACGCGGAGGACATGGGCACCGCCGGCACGGCCGCTATGCTGGAGGCACTGATGGGGATGGACTCACACACGAAGGAGCTCACGCCGACGGCGGACTTGTGCCCGCAGCGGATTCGCCTCTGGGAGAGCTTGCACCTGCGGCCGATTCACGGCGGCGGATCCCAAGACCGGCGAACGAGCGCCAATGGCCGAGAAGGACTCGCGGCGGGCGAAGCTCGCCACGGACGCTGCTCGCGGGTAGGGGGCGGGCCGGAGCCTATGCGCTCCACGCACCGGGGAGGAGGGAGGCGGCGGCGCGCCCGCCCGTGCTCGCGGCCGGCGGGAAGCGGCGGCGCTCCCCGCCCATGCTCGATGCCGACGGAGGCCAGCGGCGCTCGCGGCAGCCGGCAAGCCCGCGCGGCTCGCTCGCGGGCAAAGCGAGGCGAGAGGAACCCTGCCCAGCGCCCGCGAGTGGGAGACTGCCCGACGTCTTTGGATCCTTGCGATGAAACATCCGAGGTCCTCAACGCTAGTTTCATGCTCGTTTCAATGCGTTGGAAACATCGCCGACGAAGTTTCGTGGGGATGAAATGTTTCCCCTTCTCTCTCCTCTTAATTTCATGCAAAAGTTAATGTGACACCGTATTAAATGTGCACGAAACCTCCCATAAAACTCCATTGAGACCGGCCGCCGCACCGGTATCGGACCGGCAGACGTCGCGTCCGCTCGCCGCATCGTCGAAGGGGAATTTCTTCCACACCCTATAGAGGACGAGCTTTGTTCCTAGGCCAGAGTGGGGAAAAGGCCAGGGCAGAATCCAAACTGGGCTTAATGTATGTTTTCATAGGCCAGGAATGTTCCCACGCCGGGCTGATCCATGAGGTTGGGTCTTGACCCTTGCGGGAGAGGTCCTAACTGAACAAGGCCTCGAGGACTTGCAAATGGTATTCTGGTTGTGATATACCTCGACAAGAAACCTAAATTATATCTGCTGAAAAAAGCAAGAAACCTAAATTATAGGATTTTCTTCTCTCATCCGTCATGTGTGATTGTTGCGTGGACAATCTCATATGTGATGTTGATTTTTAATGCCTTTTACAGTGAAGGTTTACTCAAATTTTTTTGGTTTAGCTTGGATTTTTTTTTTTTTTATTTGGGAAAGTCCTGTTGAAGGCTCCTTCGTTCGTCTTTACATCGTTTTTACATGCAAACGAACATAACAGCTGAGGAATGGAAGGTACTCCCTCCATACTCATATTAGTTGACATTTTGGACATAACTGTGCTTAACAAAGAATGATTAATTAGGAGATATTTTCCCTGTCTACTCCTATTAAACATGGTTGTGGGTACATTTCATACAAAAACCAACGGTAGTTAAGATGGCTAGTGCGGTGAGGTGGTGGCCCTTGAGGACCCGGATTCAATTCCGCCGTCTTTTTTTTTTTCTTGTTATTGGCTTATTTTTGGATGGCACTTATGGTTCATTTACTCATGACGACAACCTTTGCAAGTACAACCTTTGCGAGTACGGAGGGAGTAGGAATTGTTTGTAGAACAACAAGAGTTGTGAAAATGGTTCATTTGCTCACGATGATAATCTTTGTGAGTACGGAGGGAGTAGGAATCAGCAAACGCAAATGAAAAGAATTGTGAAAATGGTTCATTTGCTCACGACGACAACATTTGCGAGTTTGGATGGAGTAGGAATCAGCGAACGCAAATCACCGAAGAACCCCATCCCCATGGAACCCCAGCGGTGTGCTTGCGCGGTATGCGAGCAGCGGCGCTAGCAGGGCACGCGAGCCTTAGTACCAGTAGGGAGCGCTTCTCGGTGGCATTGGCAAGGCTGGCGAGCCACGGTACCACCAGGCACCAGGGAGCGCTCGCATGACATGCAAGCAGCGGCGCAGGCAGGGCTCGCATGAGCGGCGGCACCAACAGCGAACGCATGCGAGCGGTAGCAGAACCTGTCGGTTCTCTGGTCCATAAGAAACTACTAATCAGTTCTATATTCTTGAAAATCGAAGCTTTAGAAAACCGAATATACTAAACCAGACTTTCGGTTTAAATTGTTGCTCAGTCCTAGTCGTTAGCGAAGGTTTTGTAACCCCAAACTGTAGTCGACGCTTGTTTGAGGAAGAATACAGTCTATTATAATCGTATTTTTTAAAGGGAACCACCACACGATTCCATTGAACCTGTGAACCAGATAAATCACTAGCCCCGATTACACGAATACAAGCCGGTAAATTACCATGATCGAACGCAATCTCATCCTGACAACTACTACCACCATTCCTAGCCAATTCGTGTGCTAGAATTCACCGAAGAACTTTGTTACGGGGAACAAAAAGGACTCTAGCTTGTGTGAATTCTTCGCTGAGCAACTCCTTCAGTTCGTGCAGTAATCCACCCATCGCCGAAAGCCTGAAAGCATCAGATTGCAGTGCCCTTGTGGAGTTGTGGTCATCAGAGCATCTGTTTCCAGGACCACTTTTGCAACTCCAAAGAGCTGAGCCACCTTCGCTCCTTTGATACAGGCAACTAGTTCAGCTTGCCATTCCTCTCTTACGTACATGCAGCAGCTTCCCGACTCCCGCTAGCTTGGATCACACCGCCTTCTTCACCATACCATTTGGGGGGACGACTCCGCTTATACATTCTTTGTTCTTGCTGTACAGAGTATTAATTTTGGCTTCAACAGATAGCTGAATTCTTCAATCTGTCTCCTGGTAATTCAGGCGAGCTCTTGGTGATCTCTCTTGCACGCAGTCACCCTCTCTCACCCTATTCCTTTCCCACCACCGCCAGTTATTCAGCAGTAAAGCATCAAGTCCTCGCTATTCAGGTTTCACGAGGAGAGTGTGCTCCACTCCACACCACACACTGTTTGGCGCCCAGGCAGCAATAGGATGAGCTCCACCTTTGCATCCTGTAGCCCCAATCCCCTCCAGATTTTCTTGGCCCATCTACACTTAAAGGATTAGGTGTGCTTTCACACACTGTTTGACGTCGTATCGGAGGAGGATACAGTATGCTAGGTCTGAACGAACTCAACTCTCAGGCTCCTGTCATATGTGTAGACTAATCGAGGGTTGTGACGAGTTGAGAGCGAAAGAAATTTACTGCTATTAGATCGTACATATATAGAAGAAGATCCTAACTGCTTTCGGTCGCTATACCTGCCGCTGCCGGCTGGCGGCTGCCGCCTGGCGGCGCCGGGGGTTAGATTCAACCATATCCAGATGATCCACTTTTATTAAGCCGTACTTTCTGCGTAGGAAAACGTACTCCGGCGCCGGAGGTTAGATTCAACCATATCCAGAGTATGCGGGTTCTTCCGGAACGCCTCACGCCTTGGAGTCGAGAAGTTGAGGTGGTGCACCGCGACAGCGAGCGAGCGGTTTGATAACAACGCGGGAAATCGAGCTACCACACCGAACGGCGGCGGCGAATCATCCACGCGCGGGATCCGGATTCCGGAACACGCAAACACAGCCGCGTGCGAACCGCGTCGATGCCGCAGTGCGTGGTCTACGGCACAAGCGCCGTCGTCACGTACGTCCTCGCGGCGTCCTCATAATGTACTCGCCCCACTTGGCGGGCGTTAGGTGATGATAGGCACGCGCGCGACGCGACGGCGACGGAGCGGACTGCGGAGACCGCGGCAACGCAACGCGCTCGTAGTCAAATCCGCGAGCCCGGCCCGGGGCCCGGCGTCCGGTTTATTTCCCGGGTGGCCCCGCGCGGCGCGCACGGCCGCCAATCGCGGTGCGGCGGTGCGTATGCACTGGCGATGGCGTCCTGGCCACGGCTGCTACACGCGCGAATGGTACGTTTTACTTGTGAGAGATGGACCCTGGTGCCATTTCGCTGGGGGATGCGCGCGCGGTCTCGTCAACTCTGAAAAGAGAGAACAGGAACCTGCCCGAGTTTTGCCGATATTAGGCATAGGAGAGGGGTTTCCATTTCCCTGGCCTGTCCGCATCAGAGCTACTGGGGCTCCAAATGCAGCTGTGGTCTAACTTACTATTAACGTGCAGGAAGAGTAGGCGTGCAGCCATGAATTGATCAACTGCTGCGCGCCAGTGCACCCGAGATTGGGTGCTTATCGTGGTCGACGTGTTGGAAAGCATAACACACATGTCCGCACAGGACGACTTGGACCCAGTAGCAGCCAACAACCGACGGGGGATGAAGGAGGATCGGAGGAAGGCAGCCGCCAGGCGCCAGCCGCCGTGGTGACTGGTAAGCACGAACTAGCCGGCGCGATCGGGTCAGAGTAGTATCAACGGGAGGTAGGCAGCATCGCGCCGGCGGGCAGGACCGCAGGCAGGACGTACATGTGGCCTCACGCTCGCGAGACGTCGACCCGCGTTTTGCTACTGCCACAGCACGCGATCGGAGGAAGCGCGCGCGGAGGCACACGGAGCGTCGGAGCGCCTCGGCAACAACCAACATGGCCTTGTTGGCCTTTTTTTCTAAGCTTGACCTCCGCATCGCGCATCTGATGCTCACTTCCCCTTTTTCTAGAACTAGAGGTCACGACTGGCGATGGATCGGCGCGCGTCAAACTCAAACTCCATGTCGCCGTTATGACTCGCGACTTGGTGACAGTTCGGCAGCAGCTGAAATCACCTCGCCCTGGTTCGCGGCGATCTAGAAACGTGCGGCGCGTTTCAAGCCACAGACTTGTCGCTGGCCATCTAGATGGCGAGACGAGACACACTAGTGCGCATGCAAGCAGAACGGAGGCAGATGCTCCGCGGCAAAGTCGACAGGACACGGGAGAGTACGCCGTGCGCTAGCTAGGGACTAGGGAGGGCAGCGGCCACAGGCAGGTTTCCTTGCTCAGGCAGACAGCTGCTGCGCGAGCGAAAGTGGCTCTTGCTAGTTTGGTTTTGGGTTGCCTGATGGGACGAGGCGGAGGAGGGGGCTCTGGCTCGAGTAAGCCCTTGTTCAGTTGCCATGAAACTTGCAAGTTTCATGCAATTTTCAGCAAGTTTCATGCAACTTTCAATTTGTACCCGCATATATGGAGTATTAAATATTAGTAAAAAAAAATAACTAATTATACGGTTTAGTTGTAAATCATGTGACGAATCTTTTGAGCCTAGTTGGACCACGATTGGATAATATTTATCAAACACAAACGAAAGTGCTACAGTGCAGGGAATGAAAGTTTCATACGAACTGAACGAGGCCTAAGTCACGGGCACGCACGTCGAGGGCGCCGATCGTCATGTTCGGCACTCGTGAATCCCGGTTACGCGTCTTCGCTCCGCTCCCGATCGATCCCAGAGCTCCGGCGTGCGCTCCATGTATAGTTTACTGCAAACTGGGAGGCAATGCAGTGATGGGAGCCGCGTCGTCGTCGGTGATCCAACTAGCCTTTGATTTTTCCAATGGAGAGCGCTTCGGGCGGGGCGTGATAATTGGAGACACATGGGGAGGCGGTCAGCAACGGACAGTAGGATTGGAAGAATCAAACCAACAAACGAACTGATTATTACACGATCTTTCAGTCCAGAGAAGAGAATGACACAGTTGACGGAACAATGCACACATGGCACTCCCAGCCCACTGACGCAGATAGATGGGCAGATGCATCCGAGTTTCTGGTCTCGCTCGAACAACGTAGAGCACGTATAAAAAAAAGCCGACGAGGTTATAACCGAGGGACCGAAATTAATCCAGGCTTATCCAAACCAACAATTCCTATGCAAGGCTAAAAATAATGCAGTCCAACTTTTCTCCTTTTTCTTATAAGTGAAAAAACAAATCCACATGACACTTCGTAAACATCTTACTGAGAGGCTGACATAGGCATATAGGTAATTAGGTATGATATACAATGATCCCGTATGGTCAAACTATGTCATCGATTCGATATAATAAAGGTTATTAATCCATCTGTTCCAGAACCAAAAAAAAACACAATTATAACTAAACACAAGTGATTGCATCTAGAGGCAAGAAGTGTGGGCCCTATCCCTAAACAAAGAAGAGAGTCCATTTGCTTCCCGGCCCCCGGGCTTTTGTTTCCCCGCCGCGTTTTTTCTGGCCCTACTCTATAAAATGCCATCCACCATAGCCAGCGACACTCACATCAGCGCACGCATCCTCACGCCCACAAAACCACGAAGAAAAGAAGGGAAGGAACGCCGCGAGTTCACGCGACGATGGAGAACGCCGCCGCTCCCGCCATCATCGCGAAGCCGTCGCTGTCCAAGAAGCCCTCGCCGTCGTTCCGCCTCCGGAACGGCAGCCTCAACGCGCTGCGCCTGCGCCGCGTGTTCGACCTCTTCGACCGCAACGGCGACGGCGAGATCACCCTCGACGAGATGGCCGCGGCGCTCGACGCGCTCGGCCTCGGCGCCGACCGCTCCGGCCTGGAGGCCGCGGTGGGCGGGTACATCCCGGCCGGCGCCGCGGGGCTCCGCTTCGACGACTTCGAGTCCCTCCACCGCGCGCTCGGCGACGCGCTCTTCGGCCCCATCCCGGAGGCGGTGCCCGAGGAGGAGGTGGACGACGAGGGGGACATGAAGGAGGCGTTCAGGGTGTTCGACGAGGACGGCGACGGCTTCATCTCCGCCGCCGAGCTGCAGGCCGTGCTCAAGAAGCTCGGCCTGCCGGAGGCTCGGAACCTGGCCACCGTGCAGGAGATGATCTGCAACGTCGACCGCAACTGCGACGGCCGAGTCGACTTCGGCGAATTCAAGAACATGATGCAGGGGATCACCGTGTGGGGCGCTTAGCGGCGGCGCGCCTTGCCTTGTCACCTCTTCTACTGCGTGGTGTCATGTATGTATCTAGGCACCGTACAATGCGCTTTTCTACCCGACGCTTCTTCCTCCTCCTCTTGATCGCTCGCGCAGTGGATTCATGCTGTTCTTGGCTTTGCTCTCTGACTCTGTTTGAAGTCTTGAGAATTTGGAGGCCCACAGACATTGTTTTCTTTAGTTTCTTTTGTTTCATTTACTTACTCCGTGTTTAATACACATTTTATTTACATGTAAGAACGTTGACCTTGACCAGCTTCCCTCCAAGTTTATCTTTCCTTCATTTCTTTCTTGGTGCCTTGGGTCACGTATGCGGTATGCCTCTCCCAATCAACTCACTTTACATATTCAGTTGCGTCATTTGAAAGGTTCTTTTTAAAAATAAAAGGAGTTTTGCCATTTGAAAATTGTGTTCCTTTTTTTTATATATATTTTGCTCCTTCTCGTTCTTCCATTCGTCAGTGTTTATTATGTGAATCAATTAGCAAACAAAAAAAGTATACATCCGCAACTGTAAAGAAGACTCCTCCGGTCCTATAAACATCTAAAGCTATGTGCATGACAATGTGCTTTACCTCTTAATATATAAGCTACTACTAGTTAGCCATTGAAAAACCACAACTCATTGCAAGGCTAACGGATCTTAAAGTTCTTTATATGATCATCATTTGGCATACCAGCATTACCCACATGCATGCGCAAAAATGGGAAAAAAAAATGAGTGATAGCAGCTTCACATGGGCATTGTCTCCATTGACTCCACCCCATGGCTACCTACTAAGCACGTGAAGATCGCTACACTAACACCAAGCAATTCTTTTCTACACTGACAGCAAACTAACCGAATATTCAAAGAAACCTACTTCCAAGACTGCAGCACCAGCTGATCAACCAATCAAGAGTATTCCTTAATTGACAGCCTAGCTAACTAAACGCGCAAAAAGAAACCCCGCTCACATGCTTGCATCATTGCATGATGATGTGCAGCACTTCATGAAGTTGCGTATCACTTTCTTTGAGTTATTTTGAATTTTGTTTTCGGTTAAACTTGCCGTTAATCTTCAGACATTGATTACTCAATTTCCCTTCTTGTTGCAGGTTCTGGAGCATCTAAATCGTAAATCAGCAACTGGAGCCAAGTTTAAAAGCACTGTGTTAGTTTCGTAGCTTGGGAATTAGTGATGGTGTGTCTTGTGTGTCCTACTGTCGTCAGAATGCAGGTGATGACTTGTGATTTCAGTGCGTTCCTACTGTCGTCAGTAAGTTCTAAGTTCTAACTTTGGTGGTTCTGCCCCCACTAGTGTAGATATTGTGCTTCTGTACGTACTGTCTCCCTTGCTTTAATAAGCTTTCTGAACATGAGACATCCACTTTATCTATCAACAAAATTGTTATGACATGCTGGATCTCTACTACGATGTAATTTGCCATCTTTCTTGGCACAACGAGCTTCATATAATAGTCAGTGTTCCTGTATATCTATATAACCGTTTAGTAGTTTCATAGGGTGCCTGAGTCCAATTCCATGGTGATCTAAAATTGATAAAAAAAAAATGGCAAAGGACTTCTCGATCTGTTGGTTTCACTTAAGATATTACTATAAGTAGTTGTCATATTTATGGGGATAAACAATAGTACAACCGTTCAGGTTAGCCCTTCCTATTATGATTGATACTGTCCATTTGTTTAGATCTCTATTTTCATTTCAGGAAAAAAAACGACATAAATAAGGTTTACTTGTTTGTGGCACAGAGATCTTTATTTTGGCTTGGTAGACTGAGCAAGTGCCAAGTGGTAGTGCCTCGTGCTATAACCTACAGAATTGTGCATCCATAATGAAAAGATGCCATCAGCCATAACAAAACCACGACTTTCTCAAACAAAACCGCTGACTATTTGGCATTACCAAACCTCTGCAGCTAATTCAACTAACTGTACGTACAACCTCAAGTACTACATCCTCATCATCAAAATTAAAATTACATTCATCACTTACATGGGAGTAATTTTACATGCCTCATACGGATTGCTGCTTACCTCTATGCCGTGCCATTGCTGGACTTCGGAGGCAAGAAGGGCTTCCACCATCCAAACTCATATTTAGGGTATGGAGCTGTCCATTTCTCAGGCTTCTCAAATTTCAACTCAACAGGGTTAGAAGCCAATGCCTCTTCAACTGATTCTGCATCAAACTGGTCTTGTAAGACCCTGTCTAGCCTTAACTTCATGAATCTGGCAAAATTAGAAGAGAGAAAAATGAGAAAAATTAAGGTTTGAGTGTTGCAATATTGCCTGAAAAAAACGGACAGAAATAGACCGGTGACTTAAAGATAACCTGCCACTGATCACCCAGTAGTTCTTTAGCTTATTAATTAGCATTTATCTATGACTACTCACATTGACAGCAGCAGGACAAAGATGGTGGTGGCGAATTGCATCATTTGGGACATGCATAGTCAGACTCAGAAATATCATGCTCTTGGCAGCATCATAGTCAGACTCAATTTCAAATTTTCAATTAATTGCTCTAATCAGTAATAGTACCAAATAATGCACTACCAAGGCATATTTCAAGGTGGATTTAATGGAACGAATTTGATGTTGTAGACGTTAATGCATTTCAACTATTTTGGTCAAAATTAACGAAGTTTGATGTGGGACAAAACAAATACAACCTATGTTTTGGATGGAGTAAAAGTTTGTGATAGAAAATAAAAGGAAAGATGCACCCTTAGGTACTACTGTTCAATATTGTCAAGAATTCAGGCCATAACAAAATTACACAATCCAAGGATCCAACAACAGAAATAGGAGGGGTAAAATCCAGGAAGCAAAAGAAATATCAAACACAACTACAAAAAGAAGTTATTAATTTAGGATTGGCTCGACTGGACATGCAGTCATGCAAAATATTAGAGTGGACCTTGAACATGATATTGTAGCCAATTTTCAATTTTACAGTTTCACCACTGAAAAGTGCGCAGACCTGACCAGTCATGGTACCTACACAGTTGTTATATTTAAACCCAAGCTCTTTCTAGAGATGAATAGTTAGATCTGAAATTCTGAATCAGTTGAAGTAGTCATGTATCAGCATCCCTCTTTTTCATGCACAGTATTGGACCAGAACATTAAAGGTCACTTTAGTGGATTAAAGGTAACTACTCAATCTGTTTCAAATTATAGTTCACTTTGTCTCAAGTCAAACTTCTCTACCTTGACCAAAGTTTTAGAAAAATATATTGACATCTACAAGTTCAGGTAGATGCACCGTCAAAACCTATTTCATGGAGAAAACTGATTTTATGTTCAAGATATCACTGAATTTTCTATAACTTGATCACAGTTAGTTTGACTTAGCCTAAGGTTGAAGTGAACTATAATTTGGAACAGAGGGAGTATGTTCACTATTACCAAAGGGTAATGCTGTAGGTATACCCATATTTCAAGTGGGCACCATTGACTGTGGACAGTAAACACGTGGCAAGGTGCAATCAGACGCAGATTGAGCACCACAAGACAATGCTGGGCATATGAGGATGCTGCTTTTGGGACAATTACAATCAGTGGTACCAGAAAAAAAAAATACAATCGGAGGCATTTTGATTTGTACGCCCTTTGTGATGCATGACAATGGTATAGTGGCATGGCGCTAAGCGCTATTAATGAAGCGATGGCTGGCTGGTTTGGAAAAACTACGAGGCAAGGAAGGAAGGCATTGGAATAGAATCTGATCATTGTTGGATGCATAGACACTCACGTGATCCAGTTGCCGTCGGTGGAGACAAGCGCGACGGCGGGGCGCTTGAGGCGCTTGGTGATGTTGGGGAACCTGTCGAGGAACTTGGGCTCCACGACGAGCCAGAAGTCCTGCTCCTTGTCGCGCTCGGCGTAGTTGCGCAGCTTCTCGGCGAGCTGCTCCTGGAAGTGCTCCTCCTCGTCCAGCATGAACTTGGCGTTCGCCACCAGGAAGTAGTACGTCTTGGGCTTCTTCTCCTGCCCGCGAGCGCCATGGAAACCAAAACTGAATTCTACGAGCGCGCGCTCGCGCGACGGGGTAGAATAGAACGCGACAGGAGGGAATCGTCATCATACCTTCTCTGGAGGCTCAGGGGAGCCTTGCTGGTCGGCATCGACGGCCACTGCGCGGCGGACGCCACTGAAGCGCCACGAAGGGTAGGAGGCGGCGACGGAAGGGGAGGTGCGGACGGCGGGCGCGAGCCAGGCCCGGGCGCGGGGCAGCGCGGCACGAGGCGGCGCGGGGGCCGCGCTGGGGCGGAGGGCGAGTGTCGCGGGAGCCACCATTGGCTCGGCGGGCGTCGGCTGGCGCCGCCGGTGTGGTCGCGGTGTGTCGGTGAACTGAACTGGACGGCTCGTGACGGAGAGGATAGAAGGGAGAGGGTGCGGAGGCGGAAGGCCGGAAGCTGAGGAGAGCCTTATCTATCTCCAGAGTCCAGAGGAGTCGAGTCGAGTGAGAGGGCAGCGGCGTGGTGTTGCAATGGGAACGGAAGGGAATTGTGATGGGCCAAAGCAACGATTTCTTTGGGCCAGCAGTTCGGCCACCCTTCCTTCCTCATTCGCGGTCCATATGGTCATTTGGACCACATTCGCGAACACGGTTGACTTTCACCCATGGCCCATGGATACGTTTTGCTGTGCCTGTGCAGCGTGCACACACGAAAAAAAAAGTGTGCGTACCGGCAAGGCAAGCAGCGTGGCCACGATCAGCAAACATGCCCACACGCCACACTGCATGCCGGCTCTTGCTTTCCCATCCCATGTAATGATTCAGGTGAAGGCATCAGGAATGATGAGTCGTGACTCGTGATCACGATGTACCTACCTCTCGCTTGTCCGTGCTGCCACCCAGCCTGTTCGGTGGCCGCCACACAGTGACACAACGGCTTTGGCCTCTCACTCGTCGCTGCGACCAAATCGAGGCCTGAATGACCGTGCATACTCCATACTCTTTACTCTTTAATTCGCTCGTCGACAACGCCGTCACCTTCATTTCTTGGTAAAATCGGTACGCAAAGAGAGGATCGGAACCGGAGCCTGTTCAAACAAGGCGCACGGCCGCGTGCATATCTGTCTGCATGCGACTTGGTTGTTCGTTAGCTTGCTTGCTTGCTCATCCAGTCATCCACTTAGACGACCGACCTGCTAGCGTTTCTCGGCAGAGGAAAACGAGGGCGAGTCACATGCGCGAAGCAGCGAATCCGTTCTCGCTCTTGACGTTGCTGCGCATTCATGTCCTCCAGTTTTGGTGCGGCTAATTACACTCGCCCTCGGACTCAGAATCATCAAATTCATCATCACTCTAGTATAAAAAAAATCATCACTTTATTGTAGTAGCTTGTTACGTTACGGCTTGATGATCGATCGATCGATAGCCGAATAAGTGCCGAACCTTATCGATTCGCGCTGATGCGTAGGCAACCTTCACTTGCACGTGAGTAATCCATGCATGCCCAGGCTGGCAGCACGCCAGCTCAGCACCTATGACCTGTCAACTGTGTAGTACGTCATGCACTCGCTCGCCCATACTAGTATGGGGCCATGGCAGCAGCACTACGGCGGTCTGCTGTACGGATGAGCGTCCTCGCCGGTCTCATTAGCTAGGATTACGCTGGCGGCCCCACGACCGCTGCTCCCTTTATCCCTTGTCTACGCATCCCCCCCTGCTGCAACCGCCACCACTACTCGAACGCTGGATTTAATTTAACCTTATCCGCTTAGCACAATTGTAATGGTGCTGTCTCGTAGTAGCCTCATCTCATATATTGCCATGTAATTTTCAGACGATATATCGTGTTTGGTTGGGCAGATCAGCCCGTCTGGTCTGGGCCAGCTCCACTACGGACGACCTGCATGCGTACACTTGTATAGTGTTTGGTTGGACGAACGAAGATGAATGGGATACATCATCCTAGATGTATAGAGCGTGGATGAGATAAATCTGTATAGGATAGTACATGTTGGTTGTTTGGTTACTTGTATAAAATAATACATGATTTTTGTTTGGATAGTTGTATGAAATGGTACGAGAAAGTAGAAATACAAGATTGTTATTACTCCGTTTATACAGGTCCTTTAGGATTTTTTTATTCAAAGTAGACATTTGAACACAATAATAGAAAGTTTTGGTGTGTGCTCCCTACGACCAATGTTTTTAATTAATATATTGACTGTGTTCGAGATGCTTCTTATCGCTTTATGGCACCACAACGGATAACAGTACTAGTTAGTAGTCTTTCAGATATTTTCGATGAACCTTGACTGCATTCAGGGCGTGTGACCGGCGTATGGGATGGTGTCGTTCGGCCTTTTTTCCCGCATGGTACCATACAGAATCACGAGGGAATATTCGATGTTTCCGGATGATCTGATCCTGGATCGATCTATTCAAGTCAGGCAACCAAACGATGGGACATGTGGGTCCCATGTGTCCATCCAGGATAGGCTGGTACATTGATGGTTTGGTACAAGGAACAAATCACTACCTTGATTAGCCATGGCCGAGGCTCACCAGTCACCACTTCAACAGCCATGCATGCGCATGCTTGGTTAGCCAAAACCGCAGCAATCAAGTATGTGTAGTACAACTCGTAACGGACTGGTTTAGTGCCGAGATGCAGCGCCCTATATTTAAAAAATAAAAAAGTACTTATACCACTTATAAAAGAACATGGAGCGAGTACGTACTAGATACTTACTAAATTTAATATCAAAAGTACTACAATATTTATGGCATTAAAATTATACTGTTATTTGATATCATAAATACTGAATTTTAAATTTTGTCTAAAAGATATGATCGTTGTTTGATTTGGTACTATTCTATAAATATATAATTTTTTTTAGACGAAAGGCATGGCTGGCTATAGTACTGTCGTGCCGCGTTAACCGTATCTCTTAGCTTCATGCATGCACTAAACTTCTCCTCGTACTACTGTACTGTACATCAGCACGTGAGTATACGTATACACGGCATACTGTCCGTCCTTCCTAGGCGTAGCTGTCAACGTTGTGCATCGTGATACGTTGCGCGTCAAGCTCAAGCCATCGTCGCCCACGAATTGACCACCAGCGCAAGCAAAGGCCAAAAAGGGAGTTGGTAGTGGCTGAGCACGTTAACTGCCGCGTCGCCATCGCCAAGCCGTGTCGGTGGAAGCAGAGCAACAAATTTAAACGATGATGCCCTTGTCGGCATGGCACAGCGCTCTTTTTGGCTTTTTTTTTTTTCTTGCACAAGACCGCTCGCGTAGAGGCGGAAAAAAAAAAGGGAGAGGCGCTGCTTTGCCTTGAGTAATCAATGGTCTGCTGGTGGCCGATCCATGCATCCGAGGGGGAATGTTACGGCGATCGCCCGCGGCCGATCCGTGCATGGCGCCGTGATCATTTGCTTTTCCTTCGTTCGGACGTGTACCACCAGCACTGCGCACCGTGCTGCCGTTCTCCGTCACACCTAATTAAACCTTTTGTCCCCTGGGAATTTTGTTCTTAATTGCGAGGGTAGCAGAGGCTTAAAAAGCATGGATGCTGCTTGCACGGCATGGGCTAAGGTGCTAAGCTACTTACGAGGCTATCTATCTCATTTTTTAAAGGACACTCCATATCCTGACTGAAGCTACGAGCAACCTTTTCAGATTAAACAAGAACTGCCTAAAGTGTAGAGTTCACCCCTAATAAACTGGCTAGTGGTCTGACTACAGTATCAAAGAGTGTGTTCAGACGCTAGACAAGCAACCGTTACGTGCATGATGTACGCAGCCTTTTCCTCTGTAAATTACTCACCGTGCACCTAATCCAGTATTAGTCTGACTATTATTATTATACGCCGTCGTCTTTGCAGAGATATGCAGCCTAGTGTGATCCAGTCATCCAGCAGATACCTACAATAATCCAGCAGGTAGCAATCAGAAAAGACGACGGTACCCATTGCCGCCTTGCCGGTTACTATTTGCCCAGGTACGAGTACGACCTTTTCTCACCACATCTGTCAATCTCCTCACATGGCTGCACATGAGGTAGGGCAATTGCTTTCGAGATCTTTCCCAATCCTACGGCTGTAGGGACCTTTCTTTCCCGGTGAGGTTTCTTCTAGATGAAAAGCTGAAGCCTGAAGCAGGTCATAAGTTCTTTTCACATGCATGTGCGCCGTGCAGCCTTCAGGTTTTCGGCCTTATTACAGCCAGAGGGGCAAGAAGATGCTCACAACTCACTACCTCGATGAAACACGTTATTCGGACTTCAATGTGTTCACGCCTCCAAGATCTGGAAGACTTTCTCTTTATAAGGATGTGTCCGGAAGACTTCAATGTCCATGAATTTCGTGTGTGAATGCACTATGTTAAACATCCGTGTCCAGTTCTACATTCTGTAATAACTAATAAGTTGTACTATGCTTGTGTTTAAAATGACACACTACTACATTAGCGTACCATTCCGAAGTAAAGGGAGGCCGGCAGGCATCGGACGCCACAACAGTCTCCTCGTCCCAAAAAAACCCGACTCCGTGGACGCGAGTAAACAAAAGATGGGGAGCAGCAGCTACCTACCTACAGTAGCTCGCGAAACATGGCATGTGCGGTCGTGCGCACCGCAGCCCTAGAGCGCAGCAGCGCACGAGTTCCCTAGTCCGTCAGTCCGTGCTCCTCCAGCCCCCATCAGGCCTTGTCGTGGTCGTGGTCGCGGCACCCCTGAGACCCTGACCCAGCTCCTCCGCTCCACTCCACTCCACTCCACTCCGCCGTTGCAGCGGAACCATCGCTAGAATTCAAAACGGAAGCATATGCTCCAGCCTCCAGCCAGTGGAGTTTTCCCGTTGAAAAGATTAACACGCACAACGAACACTACGGATGTCTTTTTACACTGCCCCATCGTCCCTCGTCAAGCTTCTTCCGGCCAGGCTAGGGCGCTCTTGATGAGTTTGATGCGCACTGCACACCTCACACAGCCCACTAGCCCAGCGACAGAAAATCAGCTCAGAGACGTTTGCATTTTTGGTAGACGGTCGCTGCCACAGGGGCCAGGCGTGTTGTTGACCTTGTGCCGCGAGTTTAGGCACACGTCCATGCAACGTCGTCGTCCCTTGACCTTGATACAACCAAACCAAGCCCAACAGAGACACGATCAGTGGGCCCGCACAGGGCAATTAACTGCGGATAAGCACCGGCGCACGTCCGCACATCGGCACTACCCGTTCTTTTCGCGGCATGCAGGGCAGCAAGAGCAACACATTACACATGGGAGGCAAAGCGGAAAGCTCGGGACGGACTGTGGGAGCCCTGCGACGAATGCTGCTCGCTGCGAGGTGTGGACGAGGGCGGCGTAGCAGATTTCCGGTGGAACGGTGCGGCGCGAGGTGGTTAGGCCTTGTTTAGATGCATCTCCAACTTCCAAGTTTTTACACTCTCTCTCCATCACATCAATTTGTATCCGCATATAAAGAGTATTAAATATAAATTAAAAAAAACTAATTGCACAGTTTAGTTGTAAATCACGAGACGAATCTTTTGAGCCTAGTTGGGCCACCATTGGACAATATTTACCACATACAAACGAAATCTACGCGACTTTTCAATCTCTCCTCCTCTCACGAGATGATTTGCCGCATGTAAAGAACATTAAATATAAATAAAAAATAACTAATTGCATAGTTTGGTTGTAAATCACGGCCATCTAATCTTTTGGCTAGTTTGACCACGATTATTGACAATATTTACCAAATAAAAACGAAGTGCTACAGGACTTTTCAATCTCTCTCCTCAAACCATCTAAACAAGGCCTTAAGCTTAGGCCCGGGCTTTACGCCTTTACGTCGTCAACAGGCAGCGCCGTGGGTTGCTGGGCCGCGGGAGGGGAGGTCCGCTTTGGCGACTGGCGACGCTGGAGCTGAGCGTGTTGTACTGTCGTGGCGTAGGATTGTTGCGCGGTCCGCGGGCGTGTACCGTTACGGGAGGCGATAGCGACGGTATATCTACGCTCTAACCGGTCCTTTCTTGGAGAAGAATCATGCGATCATGGTGAGGAGAAAAGAAGATAGGACGGTCTTTACTAACCCGAGGTCAGGACCACGGCCATGGCCGCGCTGGAACCTTCTCTAGCGGAATGGAGTAAATTAAAACAAATAGAATAGCTACTGATAGATGGGGCCCATTGTTAGGATTTTTTCCTCCTTCCTATGAATTATCTCTTTCCCCGTCCACAACTGTTGGCTTGCTCGTGCACCCGAGTCCTCTTACGGCATTCTTGGCCGGACGTCGACCTGATCCTTCACTATCAACGAGCCCGACCCTATCGCTCGTTGCACCGAACCTCCTCCGCGTCGACGGTAGGGGCGGCCCCCAAATCTCGTAATTGCATCGGCTAGTCACGGCTTGTCTACTCGTCTTCGTGGCCAAAGCTCGCGAATGCAGGGCCACAACTCGTCTACGTGGCGGCGAGGCCAGAGCTCGCCTAGGCGGTGGCGGAGCTCTCCTACACAGCCACACCTGATCGTCTCCACTTCTTCCTTTCCTGCGCACGGCTCCTCTACTTAGGTGTACCTCATCTGTCAAATTTTTAGAGAGACAAGGTCGTCCTGCACCTCACATGGTATATTCACGTGTAAGACGTCCTCGCTCCATATCGCCTCCAACTAAACACCGCTCATCCTGGTGCATCCCATCAACTTGATCTTGCAACCAAACACAACCTTAAAATCTCAACCGTCGCACATTACCTCCTCTACTTCTCCGAGCTTCTGACCCGAAAGGGGTAATGTGACTCGATCGATCTACGACGGCTGGGCTCAATCAACGACTGACCGGGCTCGATGTGCGGTTGGCCGGCTTCGATTCGTCGTGGAGGAGGAGCAAAGGCGAAGGAATAATTGGTGGTGCACGGGACGCCTCCCCACCGACCGACGGGCTACGGGACGGGACCCCAGGCGCAACGGAGCACGAGCACACGAAACACCACACCAGTGGCACGACAGTAAATACCATCAAACTGCAGTGTCAGTTCACAACCCCATTCCTCCGTCATTTAAACGCGGCTTCCCCACTTGTCCCTTTTCCTCGCGTCCGTCTCCCACCCATCACTCCCCACGCTGCGCTGCAGCTCCCCAGAGAAAAAGGCACCAGGCAACTCCCGATTAGCATTTCGAATTCGCGATATGACCTGCGACGGCGGCGGCGCCAGACCGGATGCGCGGAGCTAGCGCTCTATCTCTGGTGAGGGACTCGTCTGCTGCGATTTTTCTGTCGTTTTTTTGGGGGGCGTTTCGGTGCGGTTTCAGGTGCCTTTGCTTCGTTTTTCTGGGGGCGTTTTGGTGCGGTTTCCGGTGGCTTTGCTTGCTTCGGCTCGAAGCGTTGGGGGTGGGTCGGCGAGCGGCCGCTGTCGCCTCTAGATCCGATTCTTGCCGGCTAGCAGCTCGCGGGTGGTCGTGGGATGCGGTTGATCTCGGGGGCTTTGGGTTTTGTATTTTGCATTTTGTTTTAGTTATTACTTGGGTTTGGATTTGGGGTTTGGATCCGGGGGTTTCGGTGCTGCCGAATAGCTTCCGAGAGGGGCATTGTTTACACAATGCGGCCATTGCTAGATTTGGTACGACAGGTGGAAGATCTGAATTGATGGTAGAATTTAGCTTTTATTTACTCTTTGTGTGGTAAGACTTTGGTTGCCTGATCTGTGCTCATGACCTGAGGGTGTGGACTGCGAGCATGGTGATATAAGCCGCAAGCAGTACGAATTTGCTTAAACTTTAAGCGTCTGACGTCTTGATCGTTAATTTACTAATTTTTGTGTGTGTGATTTGGTATCCTGATGAAGGATGCTGAGGTGTGAACTGTTTTGGGTTTTGAGTCCAGTATCTCCTCTTCTGGATTGCTTATTCCATCCCTTGATGTAGATAATGACTCGTACAGATCTGACGCTTGGAGCGTATAGGGTTATACGTGGTAGGATCGCCATCTGTGGTTTAGCATTTGTATCTAACCAATTTATTTATATGGAAGACGTTTCCTTGTGCAGGTTGCTGAGGTTTATCTGTCCTTCGTATTGTTTGCAGGGCTGTGAAGTAATTAAAGAACTGACTGTTTGGATGAGTTGAAAGTGGCATCGATTCACGTTTGTCTAAGCAAAATGGACAGGAAAGTTGCTAGCAACATGGAGCTTGATTCTGCTGTCTTCCAAGTATCCTCGCCTGATAACAGGTGAACACTAGCTGGATTTATCAGTAGCATTTATTCAACACTTGATCCCTGTTTCTCCAACATTTGCATTTGGGCCTCTATTTGGAATGTAGTTCTTAGATTTTTCAAAGGGACTTCTCCCAATCCCAATTCCTGTTATGCTCCAGCATTGGAAATACTCTAGCAGCGTTTTCCCATGAAGAGGTCCACACATATTAAAAGTTTAAAGGAATTTTGCCGCGGTTTTCATATTGCATCTAGTTGAGCACAAGAACTGCTTCTTGTTGCTGTAAAGCTGTGCTGTCATCTTTAAAGATTGGGTATAAAGCTTAACCCTGCCCCTGTTTGTTGTAAATTCATGTATAGGTATGAGGCAATTGCTTGCAGTAAGGGAAAAACAGAACTGATTGCTTCTGGTCCTTTCGACCAGTTAGTTCTGCACCTGGAAGATGCCAAAACATTCCAATCTTGTTCATCGAGTGGTACTTTTAAACTATTATTGACCGGGGATGGAAAGGGCTCTTCCTGGTTTACCAAATCCACCTTGCAGAGGTATTTGCATCCTTCCTATTTGCTTATGGTAATGTCAGTTGTAAGTATGACTAAATTGAACTGCATTACCAGATTCTTGCATATTATAAATTCATCTGATACATCAAAATCAGTCAATGGAGTTTTGGACGAGATGTCACAGCTGGAGGAAACGAGAAAGTTTCATCAGTCACTCTATGTTAAGGTATAACTTGTTTGCCTAAATAAAATTTCCAGCCAAGTTCACTTTTTAACTTTTCACTGCACATGCCATTAATAATAGAGGACACATTTGTTTTGCAGGAGCAACAAAATGTTACTAGTGGTGGTTTAACAGGTACTTTCATATAAGCATCTGGTTCTTCCATTATTGCTTGTCATTTGAAGACTATCACAAGTTCACAATCTTTTAATGTGTAATGGATATGGATGCATTATAGCTTCTGCCTTGTTTATTGTTGTCCCTGTGATCCACTTCAGTTGCTTTAGGTTTTGTTTTACCATCTATGTGTTACATAGGTCGTGGACTTCAACTTACGTTCTTCAATTACGTTCTGCAATGTAATTATACTCTTATATAGTTGATAGTTGATCTTTACATTGTTGAATCATATCGCTTGCTTGTTGATAATTTATTATAGACAATCCGTCCCACAAATATTGTGCCCCTGATTTGTTTGGTTATTACCGAAGGAATAGTTGTCAGTTGTATCTTCTGAGAATAACCCTTCCTTCAAACAGATGCTTTGATTTTAGGTGATAATCCAATGTACTCATCTATGTCTCCATGGGTATAATTAATGTTTTTTTTCATGTATTTCATATTGGCAAAACTACTCTCAGGGCATTAATTTTTTTTTTAAGAAAACAGATGCCTTATGCTCTAAAGGTAGAACTGTTGAAGTTTCTCTTTTTCACCAAATATTGTAATCAATGTTCACTTGAAATTTCATACTAAACAAATATGTTTATATATGCAAATGCAGACAAAAGCATGAAATATGTAAACATAAAACTGATGGGATGTTTTTAATGCTTATGTGGTATTTATTTCTTGTAATACCCAAGCATGAAAGCCTGTTAACATTTCATGTGATATTAACCTTATTGAATCTCGTTCAACCTTATAATGGTGAACCCTCAGTTTAATATGATGTTCTTTTTTTCTTCAGGTGGTTTGTTTGGTACTGGTGCCATAGCACAGCAGGTAATTTCTAGTGTTGCAAGGATTTAAGTTTACATGGTTATAGTCTTTCATGATCTACCTACTTAATTTTTAAACATCCACTTTTAGGGAAATGATGGGCCGAATTCATCGGAGACTACAAAGTAAAAATCCTTTCCTTTTTCTCTGCTACTTTACTTCGCTACTTCTTTTGGTTGACATTTTCGATTGTTAAATACACCAGGAATGAATTGCTTCGAGCACTGGATTTGAGGTTAACTGCACTGAAGGAAGAGATCTTGGTCTTATTGAATCGAGCAGTTGGATCCAATTTATCGACAAGAGAAATATCTGATTTATCTGCTTTTGTTCAGAGATTTGGAACATCAGAGTTTAGGTATGTTAAAAAGCATAGTACTCTGCAATTTTACTCATTTTTTGTACAATCAGAGAGTACAGATAATGCTAATTGGCCTCAAGCGTGTCTTCTAGTCATTCATAAGCTTACCAACTTGGTCACATTGAATTTGTTTGCTTTTACATTTATATGATGTGTCCAATCTTTTAAATGGTGTCTTCATTGTCTGTTCAGTGGAGACAAGAGATTAACTACCTGTCTTTCTCATTTGCCAGTTGGTTGACGCGGTGTATGTTGTTGATTTCGGATTGTCAGCCCTCTGAGGTCCCTTTGCAGCAGGATTCTACAACTGAGAAAATTGACAAGGGTGTGGATGCACATAAACCTTGTGATATCAGTCAGACCAATCCCCAGAAGCCCATTTCCAATAATGTCTCTCCTGCAAAGCTTGCACAAATTGAGCGTGAGAGCTCAACAGAAAGTGAAGATTCCTCTGAGTCCAGTGATGAAGGCGAGGCCATTGTTGAAAGGAGTCGACCTGTTGTAAGATCTGCCTCACCTAGAAGATCTGCTTCTCCAATGCGGAGGGTTCAAATTGGGAGATCAGGATCACGTCGATCAACAGCAATTGCCATCAAGAGCCTCAGCTACTTCCCTCCTAGTCAGAGGATTGCTTTGGATAAAGATGATGAAAGTAGTACCTGCAATGGTGAAACTGACCAGCCACCAAGGAAATCTGACAATAATGTGAGAAGGATGAGTGTTCAGGATGCGATTAACCTTTTGAGAGCAAGCAGAAGGATCAGAATCGGATTCACAAAATAAGAAAGCTGGCTTGTTTGCTACTAAGTCTGTCTTAAGAAGGTGGAGTGCAGGAATGGGTGATTCTTTGAATGAAAAGTCAGAAGGAAAAGTCTCAGAGTCCACATCTGAAAGTAAATCAAATATGGCTTCTGAAACAGAGAAGGTTGGAGCTGAAATGAAGGCTGAACTAGATAACACACCAAAGAATTTTGTTACACCTGAGGTTGAAGATTTAACTTTCCATGCTAATTCTCAAGATATTAGAGTGCCAGAAACGGAGAACACTGTTTGTAGTAATATTTGTGCAGAAGAAGCAAAGTTTGGACTGGAGGAAAGCAGTGATCGGGCAATGGCCTCTGCAGAGTGGAACCGCCAGAAGGAGGCTGAACTTAATCAAATGTTATTGAAAATGATGGAAGTCATGCCTGGAAAATTTGCTGGTGCTAATGCCACCGCTGCTGGTCTCAGTTCCACCAATCAGCAAAAAAGTGTATCTCATGGTCAGCATAGAGAGAAACGAGACACAAAAGTCAGAACTGAGAAAGGCACAAGGCGGCCTGCAAAGGAACCAATCACCAAGTCCTTGAAGGAAACAGCTGGGCAGAATAAACTGACAATGAACTCCAAAACTGGCACTTCAGCAGAGAAACGTATTTCACCAGTTCCACAAAGGGCACGGCGAAATTCATCACCTCCGGTCCTACCCAAAGAAGTTGCTTCAAAAACACCACCAGTCAGAAAAAGCTCACCGAAACCATCACCTGCACCTGCATCTGTGCCTAGCACACGAAGTTCATGGTCTGGTGGTTCTTTGACTAAAGCAACTACGACACAGAGAACTAAAAGCTCTCCTGGGGTGGCTTCGACGTCCACACAAACTAGCCGAAGAAGGACTCCGACAACACCCTCGTCGTCTCAGCCAGCTTCAAAAGGGGAAAGAGCCATTCAACCAGTGAAGAATAAGAAGGAAACTATTACTGCTACCAAGCCAGCTATAAAGGGACAAGAAGAGAAGAAGACAAAAACAACAACAAAGACAAGCAGAATAACTAAAGTTTCACCTTCTTCAGAAGAAAAATCAAGTGTAACAACAAAAAAAAGCTTGCATAAGGTTTCAAAGAAAAGCAGTGTTGTGCCACTTGAGTCCAAACCCTTGAAGAAAACCACTGGAATTAGTCAGAACATTGGTTCTGGTACTGTGAAGGGTAAAGTACCCCAACTTGATGACTGCTCAAAAGATAGTGGAAGTGTTAACCAAGCTGAAGATAAGGATAATGGACGTGTTAACCAAGCTGAAGATAAGGAGCAATCTCCCATGACAACCGAGCCAACTACCAAGGTATTGGAGGCTGACCTTGCTCAACCAGCACATGATGTTGATGAAAATTTAGAAATTTCGCTCGATAATGACTTGAATATTGAAAAAACAGAGAAACCGGCCTCGAGTTTAACTGCAACAGAAATGGGCTCCAGTGTCCATGTTGAACCCTCTACCGATGAGGTAGATGAGGCCATACAACCTCCTGACGATGACATGGGCATCTCATCAGCTGCTTGGGTAGAAGTAGAGCATCAAGAACTAGAAGTCACTGATTCGAGTGAAAATGTAGTCGTTGAGGATGTAACTTCCCCAGCAATTGCACCATTACCATCATCAAGCCCAAGAGTGCGTCATTCATTGTCACAAATGCTGCAAGCAGATAGCAATGAACCAGAAATTATTGAGTGGGGAAATGCTGAAAACCCACCCGCAATAGTTTTTCATAAAGATTCTCCAAAAGGATTCAAGAGGCTTCTAAAGTTTGCTCGTAAAAATAAGGGAGACAATAATGCCAATGGCTGGGCAAGCCCCTCAGTAGTTTCTGAAGGAGAAGATGAACTAGAAGAACCAAGAGGCACTAGTGATAGTGCAAATTCGAGCAGGAGAACTTTTGATGGTTCAAAGACTAATAGCATCTTATCAGGTACCTTTCCGGACCATGGTCTTGAACATGATTCTGCATCCAAGTCTAACGTTTATAGGAACAGTCTCAGTATTGATATAGTTAGACTTCATCACGGCCTTTTGATAGTTACAACCATGGGTTAAAGGTGATTATATGGTCTGACCTTGTGCTGTTACCTGTTAGCGTGATGTTATGTGAGTACTTGTAGACAAGCACATTTCCAATTACGTAATTTCGTCACATCACACACAATTTTTACAGCTTTACCCACAATAGTGAGAACCTTTTTGTTGGAGCAGTTCATCTTTCTATGCTTGGTCAAATTAGCTCAGCAGTACAGTGTTATATTTCAAGGTCATGCATAAATCTAAACCTATTCATTTTCAGCTCAATCAACTACCGGCAGCTTCAACTCTATGAACTCGGATAAGCTACGGGAGAGGCCTGGAGCTGCCCCATCAACAAAAGGTTAGTGTCCGCCTAACACTGATGCGATATAATTAGGCCGTTGCTAACCCATCTGTCACGGTACTTGCAGCATCAAGATCGTTCTTCTCCCTCTCAAACTTCCGGAGCAGCAGATCAAATGAGTCGAAGCTTCGATAGTGTATGCCTTGTTCGTCCAGCAGATACATTGGATAGTTCATCTGCTCCATCCAGGACGTGTAGATGTAAAAATGGTTTGAGATTTGATTGTTCAGACGGAGCCAGCTTGCTGTGTTTGGCTCTAGTCGCCTGACGTTTGGTATAGCTTCTGCCTATGAGATGCCAAACTTTGCTTCTGCCTTTCTGTACATTTCAATATTTTACTGCAGTGGATGCGAGTTAATTGGGATGACCGATATCTTTGCATGGCTCGCATGAGATTTGCTTCAACCATTGTTATGAGCAACAATGTTGGGAATGATTGTAAATCTATGTTCATATTGGGACATGCCAGCTGTGACATGCTCCGACGCGGCGAAACTAGTTCTGCTATAACCTTTCAAAAATTACTCCTATCCTATGCAGCGGTGCAACCACATGTTGAATAGCTGCTTCTCAGTTTTCTCATCTTTTTGCTATGTGGCCAGGCGCTCACGATTCATAGCGATCCAAAGGCTTGACAAACTGTTAACGTACAAATCAGTGACATACTGGTATTTGAGTACGATTATTTACACCACACATGCCAGACACCGTAGAAGGAATTGGTTCAGATCGTGACAGCCACAATCAGCAAAGAGGAAACAAAATTTATGCCCGACCCCGAGTAGAGTATACTAGTATACACCAACTGACGCAAAGCGGTGGCAGATGAATTATTGAGACTGGAAGTAGCAAAGGCCGCCATCACTTGTCGACGACTTCGATCAGCGTTGGCTCATAATGATCAGGGGCCTGAAACCCATGAAGGTTCATGACTGTCGCTGCAACATTAGCGAGGCCGGCGTCTGCGAGGTCTGTACGGAACCTGACCCCAGGTGCAAGCCCAGGGCCTCCTACTGCGATTGGAACCTGCAGACGGATCGTTTCAGACTTCTCTCTGATCAAGAGCGCACCGAGAGGCCAGCATATATATGGATATGGATTTAACACCTAACATATCTCGACTGAATGAACTTACCGGATTCAGCGTGTGCGAAGTAAGGGTCTGGACCTTCCCGTCCTTGTCCCGGAGCGGTTTTCCAGACTTGTCTCTTTTTCGCCATGTCCTCGGCGTTGCCATGGTCGGCAGTCAGCACAAAAATGCCACCCACTTGTTCAACGGCATTGAGGATGATCTAGAAGATATAGATAAATCGACAGTTATTATCTATCTAGACAGCGGAAACTGGAACATGTGTGCGCAATGCATGGTGGCCTATCATCAATCAATTGCTAGGAAATCTCTGGAAGATAAGAGATGAGACATGACGAGCTCATTCACATGTACCTTAACGGCTTCATCAGCTGCCTTGCATCCCACAATGGTTGCCTCAATGTCTCCTGTATGGCCAACCATATCTCCGTTTGCAATGTTGACCCTTACCTACAAAATGTGCTCATCAGTCCCCTGCCTTATCTGTGCATTACTTTTTGTACTGAGGCTGTAGTTATTTAGGACGATTTAAATTCATCAAACTACCTGATCAAATTTTCGGCTCAGGATGGCATCCCTTGCCTTGTGTGCAATTTCCAAGGCCTTCATCTTGGGCTGAACATTGAAGGGGATGCCGATGTCGCTGGGGATTTCCTCATATTTTTCCAAGTCTTGGTTGAAGTAACCAGATCGATTTCCGTTCCAGAAAAAAGTGACATGACCAAATTTCACCGTCTCACTGCAGTTCATACGAACAGAAGATACGAGCAATGACCAAGTAATGCACTATCATTCAGGTAGACAGCAATGACTTGTCAGAAGATAGAAAAAGCACAGGAATCCACCTGCAAGCGTAGGTGCGAACGCCGTTGCGCGCCAAGTATTCACCGGACGTCCTCTCTATTTCCGGGGGAGCAACAAGAAAATGGCTGGGAAGCTTTAGCTCGCCGTCGTACTGAAGCATGCCGGCATAGCGTATCTTGGGGAACCTGACACGATCGAACTTGTCAAAGTCCTCGTACTCCAGCGCCTTCGCGAGCATCACCATCCGGTCCGCTCTGAAATTGAACGTCACCACGGCGTCTCCGTCCTGTACCGGGCCGACCGGCTTTCCGCTCTCGTCGACTATAACGAAGGGAGGTAGATACTGGTCGTTGGCCTTCGGATCCTCCCTGAGCTTTTTCACGGCCTCGAGAGCGTTCTTGAACTTGTGTGGGGCTTCACCGAGGACGTGCGCGTCCCAGCCTCGCTTCACAACCTGCCAGTCATTCTGCAGAAGACGACAGGTGTATATATATAAATTGGTTGCTGGTGAATTTGCAGCAGAGGTTTTCATGTTCTGCAGATTGTTCCCTCTGCTACTGGTACTAGGCTCAAGCATGTCATAATTATGAAATGAAGTCTCACAATACAATTTGGATGCAAGATTTAGCAACTGACCAAACAAACGTTCTAGTATGTGCTCAAAAAGTAGCAGTATATACCTCATAACGATCCATGGTGACATACATCCTGCCACCGCCCGACGCTACTCTGGCATCGACGCCCTTGTCCCGAAGCCGAGCAAGGTCCTCCTCGAGCATCTCCACGAACCTGACGCTGCTGCCATCCAGCACGTCCCGGCCATCCGTGAGGACGTGAACCCGTATCCTCTTGGCCCCGCGCTCGCTAGCACCTTTGAGGAGCAACTGCACGAGCCAAAAAGAGGTTACAAAGAATTATGCGGCACACACACAGTGACGGTCGATCAGCTGTCACGGCCGATTTGGCGACGTAAAAAAACTTGTTTGGGAGTAGGAGTGGTGTCACATCATTCAACCTGCAACTGATCGAACCTCGAGTGCACGCCCCCGTCGCTGAGCAGGCCGATGAGGTGCAGAGTGCCGTCCTGGAAGGACTGCTGGATGTACTTGAAACCTTCGCTCTCGTATATCTTCCCGGAATCCAGCGCCAGATCGACCAGTTTCGCACTGCACGTGATGACGGACTGATCATTGTAATTTACAGTATTTATTTACTAGTAACACTAATTTACCATGCGTAATTTTGCTTCAGTTTGGCCTTTTCGTAAAGCCAGAGAGCAGAGCAGAGTGGTAGCTAGTCGAAGTCATCAAAGTATAATTACCCCTGCGCGTATATCTGTCCGGCTCCGAGCGCATTGTGGCCGACCTCGCTGTTGCCCATGTCGTCATCCGTGGGCAGCCCCACCGCCGTGCCGTGCGCCTTGATCAGCCGCCATCTCTCCGGAGCTGCCTGTCGGACGCGCATAGCATAGTACGCACATGTGACGACTGTGAGCAGAGTTGAGTGAACGGCGGGCAGCGACCAGCCGATCACAGCCGTGTCCGTACCTTCTTGAGGGCGTCGAGCGTGGGCGTGTCGGCGATGTGGATGCAGTTGAAGGGGTCGGGCGCCGCCTCGCCCCAGCCGTCCAGCACCACCACGGCCACCGTCTTGCCCTTTGGGCAGCCGCGGGTGCGCCGCCAGCTCCCACGGCTTCCCCCGCCGGCGGCCGCGTCGCCATGCTTATGCGTATGCGATGCGATGCGATGCGATCGGCTACTGTCTGTCTTCCAGAAACAAAAAGTGAAACGGGCTACAGAGTTGTGCTGGGTTCTCGCGTCTGCTTGCTCGTCGTCGTCGGGTTTTGGTGGTGGCCGTGGTGGCCCGGCTTCTTTGCTCTCGAAGGCTCTCGGCGCGAATCGAATCGAAGTGGCAGCTCGGGAGGTGTACAGGTGTAACGGAGGTCTTTTAATTTTCTCGTGAGGAGTCAGCTCACCCTCCTTGTAGAAGCAGAACTGCAACAGCTACGTCGGACCGACACATGGTCGTGTTCTCGTAGCTTTTTTTTTCCTTTTTAAGCAAAAAAAAAAAAAGGTGTTCGCGTGTTGTAGTACCCGGCTTCGGGACCCTGCGATGTCCACCTACCCCCTGCCCGATTTCAAAACCACGATGGGTCATGGGCTCGTGGGCTTGCGCAAGGTCAAGCCATTTCGAGGAGGAGGAAGCAGGCCAACGGGCTGCAAGGTTTGCACGAGGTCCAGAAGGAAAGGGAACGGCGGCAAATCGGCCCCTAAAGCCCGGATCGCACGATGTGGCCACGCTGGGGCGCGGAGCCCGTCGAGCAGCCGTTGCTGCGTGCAGTAGCAGTACGCAGTTGCAGCAGCCTAGCGGCTGTTGTTGGTCTTATCCTTTGTTTTCCCCTTTTCCTATTCCTACTAGTTAAGTGCCCGTGCGTTGCTACGGGTATAGATAAATTCATCCAGAAATCACAAACAATGTACACCAAAACACATAATTCAACTCAATTTCTTTGAAACAAAAAAAGCACAAAGTTCATCATCAAAAGAGAAACAAAGGTTAAATATTTACCATTGGAGAAAAGAAATGTTAGAATTTTATATTGTAATATAACGAGTACATCAAATCATGCTAACATCTCGATAAGCAAGGATAGCTCTAGAAAAATATGCTAGGAGGAGCTTATCTTATAATCTTCCATCTCTAGCCTATCTTTCTAAGCTTGAATATGTGCGAATTTGCAGGAGACAGGCTCCATAGTCCGAGCCTCGGTAGCGGAGTGTCTCGAGACCATCCTGCCCCAGAGCTGGATCTGCCCTGCTGACAAATTATTCTATATTACTTTTGTCTCCTCTATTATCCCAAATGCAGATGGATACAAGTTATCCTATATTACTCTTGCCTCCTCTGTTACCTTAAATGGAGATGGATACAACAAATGATCAAGTTTGCAAGTTTTACACCACTGCAATCAATAATTTTATAAGGAAGCCGAAGCCCTTCAGAAATTTATCAATTAATTATCACTTTGTCAGTTGTCACCCTTGCCGAAGCTACTGGATCATGCTGTAATACATCCAAATCTTAGTAGTTTTTTTTTTCCTCAAACACGTAGGGAGAGCTGTATATCTTTGTACTATAGGAGAAAAAATCTTAGTTGTTGTTTAACGAGACAATCAAATAATCAAGTCAATCACAATAAGCTCGATAAAATTTTATACCTGAACTGAAGTAGTACAATTGATGACAGTTCCGAATTTGTTCCTGATAGCCAAACCAAGTTCTCCTACGGAAGAAAAAAAAAATCAGGCACGTGCTTCAGGCATAGCTCCTGCTACACCAGTACCTGCGACCATGACCTCTTCATAATAGCACATGGCAATATGAGACATAGTATTCTACAAAGCTATCCAGGAACAAAGTTTCTCAAAAAAAAAAGCTGTCCAGGAACAAAGAATTGTGTTTTCACTGATTTGCATACCCATCAGCAACGGAGATACATATTTATCGCAGTGGTACAACCGCGACCTGATATAGTTGTGCCCAGGAGCTAGAGAAGGCTTACTGTGCCTTGGAGAGAGAAGACAAGACTGAGCTCCTCCAAACATAGTTAATTAAGTATGCTTTCTACAAGAAAAATGAAATTAGAGAAACCTGCTAAATGTCAAAAACAATTTTGTCAAGTCGTGAACTGCAGGTTTGGCTAGCCAAGAGCCAAGCGTATAATGAATCTACAATATAGAAGAGAATTAAAGCAGGATTGGATGAGTGGTCCTAAGATACTTGCAACAATACAAACGATACAAATGGCATACATCTCCTTTTATATAATAGAGAATCACATGGTTCCATGATGTTTAAGGTCATCCATGTTTTGAGTTGAATACTCTGATTCTTTTCAGATAAGCCAAAAAAAAAAAAAATCAGCATATCAGTTGCACAGATCATTCTCTCTTTGAGCTCTGTAGTTTAGGCAATACTTCAGTGTATATTCAGAAAGATAAATTTGTTCCACAGTAAGTTTTGTTAGCAATTTCCATGTAGCAGTTAAACATATTTTGCATACCACCCCAACCCCACCCATATGGCATCCAAAAACTGATTATAAATGGAACATTGAATTTAAGGACAGAGTTGCATTTCCATGTAGCAGGTAAACATATTTTGCATACCATACCACCCCACCACCCATATGGCATCCAAAAACTAATTATAAATGGAACAACATTGAATTTAGGGACAGAGTTGCATAATACTTCTGAACACAGATGATGTATTTCAGTAGACATTTTTTTAACCTGAAGTTTGTGAACAGCGAATACACATCAGATCTAACTCCCTGTGTTTGCAGAGATGCTAAAAGTGCTCCGTTTTTTACTTGCTGGCTTGTTGGTGTCTTTTTAGATAAAATATATTTGATTTTGATGAGCCCACTTGTTGGCACAAAATCTGCACCCTGCGCCAAGCACACAAAGAAGCCAAAAAGCGTGACTTCAATCGGACAGCCGCACGGTTTGGAGATCCGGAAGCGTGCCGGTCGGTTTGACTGAAACCGACAAGGGACAAAGAAACTGTTAAATACAAAATCGAACGTGTCGGATGAGACCGCATAGTTCCGTATATACGGCCCTCGAAGCCACTTACGGCGACATACGGCTATAGAAGGCATGCGCCAATCATGCATACGATTCATTCGGCTAATATGAAGGTGAAACACGTAGCGTATTGATTACCGAACATGCATGCGTAAGAAGACATGTTTGAACAAGTGAATAGTTAACTATGAATTGAAGCATAACCAAGCTCGGCAATACAAAAGACTCGGGGTCCATGAAGAAGGAACATACAAATTATCACGACTAAACTAATCAAAGACCACGCATTCGCCCACGATACCTGATCCTATCAAAGTCTAATTGTTTCTAACATGCAAGAACCCGCAACATGTAACAATCTAGATTGATCCAATTCGGCTATGTAAGCATACGATTTATTTATCATGATAATATAAGAGTAAAGAACGTTAGAGAGCAAATAGATCTATAAAATAAGAAGCCGAAACCGATCAAATCTAGATTGGGCAAAAGAGTGTTACAAATAACTGAAATATTAAAGTCATGCAACACGTGATAACTTAATGAATCTACTAGATCTTGCCAAATCTAATAGAGCCGATAACTAATCCTTGAACCAGATCCTAGCCTGCCGCACGACTCATGATCTAACCAAGAATCGATAACTATCTTGCCTCGCTAAGCTATCAAGCGGACGCCTGCCGCACGGCCATCTAGTCGAGATAGACAAAGTATAAGCAAAGACTTCTTGATCATCAAGTAGACGCCTGCCGCACGGCCATCCCATCGAGACGAACAAGACTACTTGTATCAAGATCTAAATCCACCGCATGATACTAGACATGATAGCAAGGTTGCCGGAACTTACGGAGGTCGACGGATCGATTGGCTCCTCTCGAAGGACTCGACAACACGACAAAAGGGACTCGAAACGTGGCACGGGGCCGGTTGTATTGATTTGATTGTGAATATCCTTTACAATGGTCGAGGGTCTATATTTATACCCTGGACATAACATGAATCCTAAGAGATTACGACGTACACAATATGTTAAAGGTAACTCAAAAGTATGGCGAGACTCTTGTTATAATTCTCCTCGGAGTCTTTGATCATCACGCTTGTCTCCTTCTATTCGGCTTCTTGCTCGCCACCTTTTGCTTCCCGAATCGAGCCACTGTCTACAAAGATAGCCGACCGCACCAATGCTTGCCGAATCACCCAGAGTCAATTGCACATACGCTTGCCGAATAGCTCAAAGTTAACCGACCGCACGCTCATTTGCCGAACGTGTTGGATTTCTGCTTTCTCATAGACTTTACCGAATCGGCCCACCTGTCATTGGTTTTTACCAAAATCCAGTGTTAACACATGCCCCCTCAATTTCGGGATAAAAGTAATTTTATTCCGGAATTGAACACAGACTCTTTTCTCATTTAGGTCAACACTGTTCAACTCCGTAGCCGCCACTCAAAATCTGATTCTTCTTCGTTCTAGATTCGAGCTTACTTTTAATCCTCAATGGCGACCCTTGATGGAGTTCCAGAGGTATTTTTGATTCCTTTCATGCATTCGGCAAATTTTTCTTTGATCTTTCATCTCTCCTGATTCTCTTTCGGCCGTATTATCTTTTTGAAGGAGTACAAGGACGGATTTTTGATCCCTTATGCCCCTAATCCTGATTCGTACTTTTTGGGTCCGATGGGAGATTCCAACCCAATCGAATTCGTGGAGAAAGAAACTTTGAGGATCCCTTTCAAATCTGGAATTGCTCCTCCAAACAGATGGCCAAGCACTTTCAAAACCTGGCCCTTCCCCCCGATCTTTGGATGGCGGCGGTGGTACCAAAGGATGCTTGAACAAGAGTAGCGACCACGGGACTCTCGGGATATCCAAAGATTGCTTAGAGTTATCCCTTTCGGGGAACACCTCGGAATGATTCTCTTCGATAGCGACTTCCCACTTCTGGTCCGATGCTACCAATGGTTTCATTTTTGGTCATGGCCCAATGTCTTTTACTTTAGCCGACATATTCATGATGACCGGCCTTAATGTGACAGAGCCAATATACCCTTCCAAATATAAGCACAATAGCAACCTGTAAAGCGGTCAAATCTGAAGTGGATAGACTAAGTACATCCAAACGTATATGTCAACCGGTGCTTTGTGGATGACAAAGAATATAAGGCCTTTTTAAACATGTGGCTATGCAGATTCATCTTTTGTGGCAAATCAATGAGCCAACTCTCAATCACATGGTGATGGCCGAGGAGCCGGGTGCAGAACTTTAATTCCTCCGGGCAAATATCTTCTGGGGCTGTTTATCACATGATGCATCGGATCATTGTTCGAATCGTCAACATGGAGAAATTCATTGTGTAAATGGTCCCTAGTGGTTTGTGCAGATGTGGCTACAATTGTACATGCACCGGATAGTCTCCGTGGACCTTAATACTTTGGGTTTTCCTTACATCAATGATGATGAGGATGGCCAAATGAAAGAGAAAGCCTGTCAAACTTATGGAGAAGCAAATGTCTGCCATCACCATTGATATAGATCTTGGCCATCTATTCAAGCTATTCTTTAAGGGTTTCAATCATGTGATATGGCTCCCTTATAGAGAAAGTGACACTTTGACTACGCCTTGCAAATTCAGCTATGAGTCCGAGTCTGCTCGCATGTGGTTGCTACAAAGATCTTCAATTCTTTCATTAAGCCCTGTGTCTTGCCAGCAGAGTTCCATCATGGGAGGTTGCTTGAACCCTTCCTATGAATTTTATAACCCAAACATGTTTGCCGGGCAATTGGGCGTGGGCAAGCGCCCCAAAGACTGTTTTTCTCAACCATCATAAGGCCCGAGAGAGAATAGGAGATAAAATGGAGGCCAAAAGGGTTTTTGAGCTCGGATGGGATCTGCCAAATTCATGCCCTTACCTTTGGGATTAATAGAAGCTGCCCATCCTTTGTTTTCCTCTTGGTGGCAAGAATGGCGTGCCCATATTTTTAACATGCCGTGCACCCTTTGTGTCAAGATTTGTCTGCTCAATTTGATTACGACGGTGAGGTAACTTTCTTCATACTCACGTTACCTCTTTTCCGACTTTGTTTTTAATTTCAGTATTGTACTGTCTTTTGCAGGATCTTGAGCCTACCCCTCCTTCACGAGTAGTCCAATATTACCAAGCTGGACCCATCCCTGCCTTAGGTTTTAATGCTCCATCCCTGGCAACCCTCATGAAAACACCAGTAGCTCTGGGTGCAGCTTCTTCGAAAGGAGAAGGCAAGAGGAAAACTATTACTGGATCAAGCAAAGATGTTAATGTGCCCAGAAGAACAAGATCCAAGAAAGCTAAGCTCTCTCCCAAGGTATACTCTTGGTCAGTTTTGTTCTGAACCATGATGGGGCTTATTTTACTTATTATATGTTTTCCTTCAGCCACAGGTCAGGCCTTCAAAATCAGCCAATGTGTTGAGAATTACTGAAACATCTTCTCAGGCTCCTGAAGATGTTGAAACCCAAGAGGAGGATGCAGAAATTCAAGAGTCCACTGGCCATACAGGTGATTACCTTCTTAACTGATTGTTCCCCTTTTTACACCAAATGAACTGATTTTGCCACTTGATACTCAGAAGCGAGATCATTCCCCGGATAAAATGGCGTAAGAATCTCCTCCTCATGCTTCTATTGATAGTGCAGAAATTCACAAGGCTATTGGTCATATTGGTAATAATGTTTTCTACACATTTTCTCTTCTTCCTTCTGCCAAGGTTTATCTACTGCACTTTGCATCTCATTACTTATTTTCAGATGATATCTTGGATGACATAGCGAAAGGATCTTCCCCTCATCAGGCTTCAAGTTCATCTTCTCCGGGCATTCAGCCAAGCCCCTCAATCAAGCCAGACAGGAATCAACCTTTGAAGAAGCTTCGTACAAAAGGTAATACTTTATTTTATTGATCTCTCAAATAATTCTGATCAATCGGCTAATGGTTCTCCTTCTTAAAGGATGATGCTAAGCCGATTTGTCGCCTACTCTTTCACCATTGAAGAGTACATTAATGAAGGTGGTGAAGAAGCTACTTCTCAACAGAGGTTATCGGCCAGAGAACCAAGCTCGGCTAAAGGAGATATCCCTCTTATCGGCCAAAGATATAAATGCCCTTGTTCAAGATGCGCACCCGGATAAGAGAACCGGTTGAACTTATTGACCAAGATATCCCTCCAACTCTCAAGGTCTCTCTAGAATCTGCAACTCATCTTGATGATCACCTTGGCAAGGTCGGGAGAGCAAACAGAATATAGCTTCTAGAGCCGCTCTGCGGAGAATGATAATCGACCAAAAAGCATCAAGTTAAAGAACTGCACTCTCGGATCCAGTCGCTAAGCGCCTTTGGTGACTCGAACCTGAACTGGTAGCCATGGAGGAGGAAAAGGCCAGGTTGGAAGCTCAATTGGCTCAATTGAATGTGAGAATCCAATCTCACAAAGATAAAATTGCCACCTTGCCGAACTCTATAGATGCGGCCAAGACAAAGATATCATCGTCATCAAGGAGCATCGGCAGATCAAAACCAGGCTTACCGAGAATCCGAGTTCAAGACGATGACAAGAAGGTGCTAGAAGAAGTCACCGAATCGGGGATGATATCATAGACGCAATCAAACTGTTTTTAAATGAGTAAAACATTCGGCTTGTAACACAATTTGTGATTTTTAAACAATTGTATTCTTTGTTGTGCTTTGGTCTTTTTCATTTCTGTCGACCGATGACATAGCCGAATGTTCTTAAGCTTCCCGAATAGACAGACGGGCCATCATTCTGGATTTCCCGATCGGAGGATTAGCCGATTCTTCCGAACCGCCGCTTTTCGATTTAGCCGAGCTTGGCCCAATCCGTGCGGCCCAAAAGAGAAGTAAACCCTACTTTGTCGTTTGGTATACTCCGAGTCGTGCGCCACGAACTCCATTTTGGCCTATAAATAAAGCCCTCTTCCTGGCTTCCACCACCATCGCCGGTTAGCATTCATCATCATCTTCTCATCTTCTCGCCGAAACTTTTAGGAAGAAAACCCCACCTCCAAATCACCAATGTCGGCCTTGGGTGACCATGGAAAACGCCTTATCGAGGGAGAGGCCGGAGGGAGCAGGCCGCGGCGTCGGCAACGCCATGGGTGAGATTAATCTGCCGCCTTTGCGTGTTCTTGTTCAACTGTTCATCTCCCCTAACCTTGGTTTTCTTCATCCGCTTAGGGGCGAGGGTCATCATCAACCGTCTCACCTTCTTCCCCGATGGTGGTGACTCAACCGGGAACCTCGGACCAGCCGGTCCCCGTCTCCGGCTCCTCGAGTTCGTCGAGCTCTTACGAGTCCGACAACTCATACAACGCCAACCCTTGGGGTCCGGCGGAACCGGAGGGCGAGGACCCTTTGTACATTCATGAAGAGGCGCTCGGTTCCGCAGGAAAGGGACGAAGCCCGGACCGAGCTAGGCGACATCTCCAAGCAGTTCGGCATTGCGCAAGCCGAATGGGAGGATCAGCGCAAGCAGTTCTGCGACGCCATCACTAGTTCGGTATCCTCATATAGATTTCTTTTTCTCTCAATCTTCTTCGCTTTGTCTTGATTAACTTTTCATCTTTCAGCGCTCTCTGCGGAGAACGATCGGTTGAAGGCAAGCGGCGACCCGGGCGGCTGACAAGGTGAATGCCCGGGGGAGAAACTCCCGAGGCACGCCTGGGCGCCATGGATGGCCGTGTTGATCGGCCCGTCATCCAAGGTGTCCACCTTGGCGTGTCCCTCGGCTTTGGCAGCGATGTCTTCTCGCACCAATGAGGACTATTCATTCGGGCCGTTGGATTTGCGAGAAGGTCATCCTCACGAGGTGGAGGACATCGAGGAGCATTTGGAGCTCTACGGGGACCATGCTACGCCCCTTCTGCCGAATCCACTAATCCCCAATCTGTTCTTAATAAGTTGTTCCGGGAGTAGTTTGTAACTAGGGATTGATCTGTGATTAATGAAATCATCTTCTGAATGTGTCTTGTTTATGATCTTGTGTTGATTGCCAAATGAATGCCTTCAAGTATCCTCTTTGATTCGAAGCGGTTCTTGAGTGATTTTCCCGAATGCGGTGACATCACTTTTAGTCGATTAGATCTTAGTCTTACGCCACAAACGATTTGACGAGTCACCGAAAGCAGTATCATTCAGGATTTCATCTTTCTCTTTTCCCGATAAACCAACCAGTCGAAATGTTGAGGTCAACATAAGATCATTCGGTTATATTTTGAACTGAAGGCGACACGAATCGTATCGGCTATTTACCAACTTCATGTTTTTTCACTAAAGGCGATGTTATCTCATCGGCTGTTTGATTCAAATTTTCTTTACAAACCAACTTCGATATTGGGGTAATATTTTTAAGATATCGTCCATTGATAGCTCTGGTAAATTCTTCCCCAAACACAGTCTTCAAGATATATGCATTGCCGTGCACGTATTTTTCTACCCGAAAGGGCCCTTCCCAATTTGGAGACCACTTGCCAAATGCCCTGTCCTTCGATCCAATCGGCAGTATAGTTTTCCAAACCAGGTCGCCTTCCAAGAATTGCTTTTCTCTAACTTTCTTGTTATAATATCGGGCAACACGTATTTTATTCTTCTCAATATTTTCCAATGCCTTGAGACGAATGAAATGTAAATCTTCCAATTCATCTATCATCAAATTTGTATAATCATCTTTTTCCAAATCTTTTTTGCAACATAACTCTTCTTGAACCCGATTGCAATTCCCATGGTAAGACAAAGATGATGCCCGTAAACCAATTCATAAGGAGATGTTCGAGTTGACCCATGACAAGCCATCCGATAAGCCCACAATGCTTCATTGAGAACCAAATGCCATCTCTTCGGTTTCTCATCAATCTTCTTTTGAATGATCTTGATCATAATCTTATTGGATGCTTCGCTTGCCCATTGGCTTGTGCATAATAAGGAGAAGAATTATACAGCTTGATCCCCATGTCTTCGGCAAAGTCGCAAAATTCGAAGAAGTAAACGGGTTCCTTGATCGGTTGTTATAGTTTGAGGGATCCCAAACCTATAAATTATATGCTCTTTAACAAAACTGATCATATTTTCTGATGTAACTTTCTTCAAAGGAATGGCTTCGACCCATTTAGTAAAATAATTTGTGGCCAGGAGCACAAACTTATGCCCTTTGCTCGAAGGAGGATGTATCGACCAATCAAATCTATGCCCCATCCTCTAAATGGCCAAGGTTTGATTATTGGGTTCATAACAGATGCTTTGGAGCCTTTTGAATATTGTCAAATTTTTGACAATCATGACACCCTTTATAATAATCAAAGCAATCCTCCAAAGCATAGTTGGCCAAAAATAACCGGTTCTCCGAATTATCCATTTTATTCGGTAAGGCGATTGATGTGCACCACATAATCCTTCATGCACTTCATACATCACCCTCCCCGGCCTCTTCTTGGCTTAGACACTTGAGCAATACTCCATCTATAGATTTATAATACAAGTGATCATTGAGAAGGACGAACTTAAGGGCTTTGTACCTGAGCTTTCGGGTAACTTTCTGCGATGAATCCTTGATATTCGATGATTTCATGCCTCCAATCGCCAACCACCTGTTCAAAGATCCGGAATATTCTCTCCTATAGTGAAGACTTCTTGATTCTCACGATATCCGAAGCGGCTTGTGCCAATCTATTTGCTTCTTCATTGTGCCCCCTAGGGATATGATGCAAGGTTGCCACCCGAAAAGCTTTTAAAAGTTCCCGACATTCCTCATAGTATTCTCTTTAGCGCGTCATTCTTGCACTCATATTGGCCAATCAACTGGTTGATCACCAGCTCGAGAGTCTCCAAAGATTTCAACAAAGAAACGGCTTTTATCTCCACAAGAAGCCGAAGCCCTCTCGAAGAATGCTTCATACTCGCTTGATTGTTAGTCACATGAAATTCAATGGGAATAGCATACTCAAAAAGTCGTTCCCCGTGGAGAAACTAATAGAATGCCAGCGCCCCCCACCTTTGCTGCAGGATGAACCATCGAAAAATAGAGTCCAAGGTACAATGCCTACTATATCTTTTTGCTAAGGTCATGATGTTGCGTAATAAAATCAGCAATAATTTGACCCTTCACCGCTTTTTTGCCGATTCGTATTTTTTAAATCAAACTCCGACAAAGCCAAAATCCATTTGCCAATTCTTCCATTTAAAATTGGCATTGACAACATATGCTTGATCACATCATGACTTGAAATAATCACGCATTCGGCTTTTAATAAATAATGCCGAAGCTTAGTACATGAGTAATACACACACAAGCATAATTTTTCAATAGCCGAATATCTTGTCTCTGGGTCTAACAGCTTTCGGCTAAGATAAGCTATGACTCGCTCCTTCCCTTCATACTCTTGCATGAGGGCCGATCCTATCGTTAGGGTATCGGCCGCCACGTACAACTTGAAAGGCTTGTTAAGTTGTGGAGGTACCAAAACTGGTGGTGCCTTCATGTATTCTTTAATTTCATCAAAAGCCTTTTGTTGCACGTCACCCCATACAAATTCTTGATTCCTCTTGAGCTTTAATAATGGAGAAAAGGGCAAGATTCTCTCTCGATAAATTGAAATGAACCTTCTTACGAAATTGATCTTGCCGAAAGCGGGGACTGTAATTCTCGTGAGATTAGTTGGGGAACAACTTTATCTATTGCCTCCATGCTCTTCTTTTTCCAACTTCAATTCCTCCTTTATGAATAAGGAATCCCAAGAACTCACCAAATGACACTCCGAAAGTACATTTGTTTGGATTCATCTTCAAACCATGTTTTCTAGTGCATTCCAAAGTTCTTCTTAGATCGACTAAATGTTTCTCATAGTCTTTAGATTTGACTACTACATCATCAATGTAGATCTCCACAATTTTGCCGATCAACTCATGAAATATGTAATTCATGGCTCTTTGATAAGTTGCACCGGCATTCTTCAATCCAAACGTCATTACAATCCATTCAAATAAACCAATGTGGCGGGGCATCTAAAAGCCATTTTTGAAATATCTTCTATTGCCATGAAGATCTGATTATAGCCAGCATTACCATCCATAAAACTAATGACTTCATACCCGGCTGCTGCGTCTACTAACAAATCGGCAATTGGCATCGGATACCCATCCATTGGAGTGGCCTTGTTAAGATCTCTGAAGTCTATACAAACTCTCATCTTCCCATTCTTCTTGTAAACAGGAACTATATTCGAAATCCAATCTGCGTACCTGCACGGCCGAATGAAGTTTGCTTCCAATAGCCTTTCAATCTCCTTCTTCACATCGGCCAGTATCTCTTCTTTATAGATCTTCCTCGGAGGTTGTTTATAGGGTCGATACCCCGACTTAATAGGTAATCGATGTTCAACAATAGAACGATCTAGTCCAGGCATCTCTGTATAATCCCAAGCAAAGCAATCTTTAAACTCCTTAAGAAGATTTACTAATTGTTCTCTATATTCTGGGCTCAAATTTGCACTAATGTACATCGGCCTTGATTTGGAATCATCGCCAACATTTATCTCTTCTAACTTGTCGGCCGACATAAAACCGTGTCCCAACTTTCCTTTGTTGCCATCGATTGGGTTACCCATCAAAAATTGCTTGTTCGAGCCGATTTGCTTGGATCGGGTCAAGATCCTTGTTGAATACATTAACAGGACCTTCTTTCCATACTTTGCCGGAGAAACAATCAACACCATCATATTCCCAATAAGCGGCTCCGAAGCGACCACACTTACCGAATCATCGGCATGTATGATCTCCACGTCATCCCCTATCCATTGAATAAGGATTTGGTGCATAGTTGAAGGAATACAGCAATTAGCATGAATCCAGTCTCTCCCAAGAAGCAAACTGTATGCCCCCTTGCCGTCAATGACGAAGAACGTAGTGATCAGGGTTTTAGACCCAATCATCAACTCAACATGCACGGCTCCTCGAGTGTCGGAAGGATTGCCAAACAAAGTCTCTAAGGATCATGTCGGTTTTAAGCAAATCTTCATCCGTCATCCCGAGCTTTCTAAACGTGGAATATGGCATTATATTGATAGCAGCTCCTCCATCAACAAACATCTTGGTCAGAGGCTTCCCATTGACGTATCCTTTCACGTAAAGCGGTTTCAAGTGACGATGTTTGGCCGGCTTGTCAAAAGTTGCTTGTCGTGTTAGTATAAGCTGAGCCATTAGATCCTGAAACTCACTTTCATCAAAATCAGAGTAAATCTCCTCTTGTACTTCTTGATTGTCAGGAGCTATGAATTCGGATGGGAGGAAGAAAGCCATGCATGCATCACCCGAAGGACCCTTCTCATCGGATTTCTTCTTTGGGCGCCATTCCTTCTTCTCTTCTGCAGCGGCCTGCTCCAGCTCTTTATTTCTCAACCGCTGCACTCTTCTCTTCGACTTTTCCTCAACCCCGGAGGGCACCATTGCCCTTTCGCCATCTATATCCATGAGTATTTCCTTCCTCTTCGTGCTCTTCAGGATGAATCCAATGCTGATCAATCGAATCTCTTCCTTCGATGATCAAAAGTCATTTAATTTTATACGCCGATCGTCCTCGGGAAATTGAGCTCCAAGTCTTTCATGGACCGGTCGGTTGTTGACTCGAGACTGCTCTGTAGCCATAATACTTGATCACTTTGCATTACGGGCAATTGTTTCTAGCGGGCAGCTTCAAGCCTTCATTCCAACAATGCTTAAAGAATGAACAACCCCAATGAGACTGTTCTAGTTCCCTCATATGTTTTTTTTTGTTCTCGGTGGTACATCTCTTCTTCATATCTCCACCGTTCTTCTAAGAACTTTTGTTCTTCATAATATTCTTGCTCTTGCTGCCTCTGCCATTTATTCAGCAAGATTCGTGATGTCACCCTTGGCTTGGATGTTTCACCTCTTTTGGTTCGGCTATTTTCGAACCGAACTTTCTCTTTCAATTCTTCACCAGTCACGTCGGTTGGGGTCTACAAGCACCATTTTTCTCGAGCTCTTTCAGATGTCAACACTTTCATCTTTCCCTTGCCTTTAGGGTCATCTGCGCAGACCATTCCGACAGAGAAAAAAAATCATGTTCTCGAGGGAAAGGTTTGCCATCAATCTTCATCTTGCCATCAAATTTCAGATGCCCCTCCCGAATTGCTTTTCTCGAATTCGAACTCTAAATACTCGGCAATCATTGATGGAGTGAGAATTAGTGTTATGATAACCACAATATCTCTTATCTTTCACTCCTTCGGGCGTAGCATGGGATGTCCCTCCGGTAGCTTGATGCGTCCTTCCCTCACCAACAGATCAAAAGTTTATCCGATTTGGACACATCAAAATCATAAGTTCCTTTTTCGTTGTTTCAGCCACCGACTTACTTGGGTAGGCTCTTTGTCCCAAGTCAACTCGGCCGCAGCTATTTCATCTTCATCCTCGTACTCGGTTGCTTCTTCCAGAAACTCGATACATCTCACTAGCAACATTACCCTTCCGATAGCGGTTATCCCTTCGAAACCCCGAGCCCGATTACTCATGACAGACTAATCTCCGAGCGAGTTGACCGAGATCATCAAATTCCATGCCGAACAGACTTCTCCCCGACATTCGGCAAAGATCCCTGCTATTGCTATTCCGGGCAACCGATCGTCTAGTAAATTCAGCGAGAAGCAAAGACTCTTAGTTTCTCCGAATCTGCGAAGATATTCTTGTGGTGTCTCATTAGCTTTACGCCTTAAACCGGTAAGGTCTACCGGCTTCTTTTCGATAGTTCCAAAGAAGAAATAAGCATGAAACTTCGTTCAAGTTCTGCCCGGTACCAATAGAATCACCGGGTAGAGAAGTAAACCAGTGAAAGCTTTGGGCTGTGAGAGACAATGGAAAATACCGAATCCTCCAAGCTTCGTGCGTGGGACGCCTCCCCAAGCAGTATCGTATCGGCTAATATGCTCGTGGTATTTGTATCATCCCGCCTGAAAAATTTGGTTAAGTCGGTTGGTGGCTTCACCCTTGCTGGGTAGTGCAATCTGTTATACCATTCAGGGGTACGCAGACTTGTATGAATAGGATTGATTCTTTGGCTTTAGGCCGAATCGATGTTGCATCATATCAGCCATCCTCTGCATGATTATGTCAATGTCCGTCTTCGGAGTTCCACGTGCCTGTCCTCCGGATGGTATTCCCTTTGCACTTCTATATCCCGGATTCGGTAGAGCATCTAGAGCAAGATAGTCGGTGAACTCATGGTATCCATCCCCATACATGTTCCTTTGTAACCTGTTTGATGCTTTGGAGATATCTTGTATGCGGATTGCGGTACTCTTTTCGGTAGTGCCAAACGTCACTTGGCCATAAGTAGGAGGTGGTTGCTTTTCATGAGTCTCTACTTCATCTTTGTTGATCCCGGATGTTCCTCGCATCTTCAGGTTGCTTCTCTTGATATTTTGGAATATTGAAAAGCACTGGTCCACGAATTGGTCCCACACCATCTTCAAAATACTTATCGGCTGTTGGCCGAAAGTATTAGCCATGATTACTCGGAAAGTATTTAGAAAGGCCGTGTTGTGGTTCCCGATGGTATCTGCCAAGGCTTTATGGACCAAATCGATACCTTTTGAGCTTCCTCCTCTTGAGCAATCGGTTTGATGTGCAAGAAGAACCCTTGGCAATGACCGCTTCGAAAAACCTTTGCTCTTGTTCTTGGAGAAAGACATTAAGCATTTATGCTTGTATTGCTCGCATGCTTGCTCCACTTGTTGCTCTCAATTGGTTTGGCAATTCATCCAGCGTCACGTCCCGAACATGATTGTTATTGACGTCCGACATCTTGAATCGGGGAGATGGTCCCACCGGCGTGCCAAAAAAGTGTGTTGGCACAAAATCTGCACCCTGCGCCAAGCACACACGCCAAGCAAAAGCGTGACTTCAATCGGACAACCGCACGGTTTGGAGATCCGAAAGTGCCCGGTCAGTTTGACCTGAAAAACCGACAAGGGACAAAGAAACTCAAGTAAATACAAAATCGGAACATGTCGGATGAGACCGCATAGTTCCGTATATACGGCCCCCCCGGGTTACTTTTACGGCGACATACGGCTATAGAAGCCGCATGCGCCAATCATGCATACGATTCATTCGGCTAATATGAGGGTGAAACACGTAATGCATTGATTGCCGAACGTGCATGTATGAGAGGACATGTTTGAACAAGTGAAAGTTAACTACGAATTGAAGCATAACCAAGCTCGGCAATACAAATTAGACTCGGGGTCCATGAAGAAGGAACGCACAAATTATCACGACTAAACTAATCAAAGACCTGCATCTGCCGCATTTATACCCGATCCTATCAAAGTCTAAGCGTTTCTAACATGCAAGAACCCAACATGTAAACAATCTAGATTGATCCAATTCGGCTACGTAAGCATACGATCTATTTATCATGATAATATAAGAGTAAAGAATATTAGAGAGCAAATAGATCTATAAAATAAGAAGCCGAAACCGATCAAATCTAGATTGGGCAAAAAGAGTGTCACAAATAAATAAAATATTAAAGTCATGTGTCACGTGATAACTTAATGAATCTACTAGATCTTGCCAAATCTAATAGAGCCGATAACTAATCCTCGAGCCGATCCTAGCCTCGCCGCACGACTCACGATCTAACCAAGAATCGATAACTATCTTGCCTCGCTAAGCTATCAAGCGGGCGCCGCCGCACGGCCATCTAGTCGAGATAGACAAAACATAAGCAAAGACTTCTTGATCATCAAGTAGACGTCTGCCGCACGGCCATCCCATCGAGACGAACAAGACTACTTGCATCAAGATCTAAATCCACCGCATGATACTAGACATGATAGCAAGGTTGCCGGAACTTACGGAGGTCGACGGATCGATTGGCTCCTCTCGAAGAACTCGACGACACGACAAAAGGGACTCGAAACGTGGCACGGGGCCGGTTGTATTGATTTGATTGTGTATATCCTTTACAATGGTCGAGGGTCTATATTTATACCCTGGACATAATCATGAATCCTAAGAGATTACGACGTACACAATATGTTAAAGGTAACTCAAAAGTATGGCGAGACTCTTGCTATAATTCTCCTCGGAATCCTTGATCATCGCTTTTCTCCTTCTATTCGGCTTCTTGCTTGCCACCTTTCGCTTCCCGAATGGAGCCACTGTCTTCAAAGATAGCCGACCGCACCAATGCTTGCCGAATCACCCAGAGTCAATTGCACATACGCTTGCCGAATAGCTCAAAGTTAGCCGACCGCACGCCCATTTGCCGAACGCGTTGGATTTCTGCTTTCTCATAGATTTTACCGAATCGGCCCACCTGTCATTGGCCTTTACCAAAATCCAGTGTTAACAGGTTTACCTTTCACATTAATAGTATAAGTTATAGTTATAAGTCCTACTAAGACCTTCCCAGTGGTATAAATATAAATCGACAACCTGGTAGAACTCCCTAGGTAAAATACTACAATGGTATAATTATCTGTCCGCTTGCAAAACCATTCTTAGTTTATATTCTTAGTTTGTATTTCTGCCTAGTCAAATAGAATGATTGATACATATATAAACCTATATTTTATCCTTAGCATATACAATTAGGGATGACAACCTAGTTAATGTTTAGGGATATTGGTGAGGGATAAAGTGGCTAGTTGTTAATGATAAGTTAATTTCATACCATGTGTTTCTAATCTCGTTAATTAGTAATGACGTTAGAAATACCAACATACATGCCCTAAGAAGATTTATTGTCGGGATGTCAAGGCCACCCAAGAAGTCCCCGGTTCGGGGCAAGGTACTGTCCCTCGGTATAAACGTCAACTTATTAGGTCACCTAATAAAAACTATTACATAGTTATATCCGTAACCACGTAAGTATTGTTGGTCTCTCAACGCATGTGTTGCGTGCGCTTCGTGTATTGCCTATCAACATTGTTTTTGATGCACATATCACCTACCGCTGAAATAGCATTGAGATGGTACCTTGCGTAAAAAATATACTAAACACAAACACTACACAAAACAGTTACATAACAACATGAGGTACTGATAAAACTACTTCTAGCTCTTGCTAGCCTAATGTGAGAGCAAACTACACAATTCTAGTGATCAAGGTATAAGCTAAGCTATGTCACGAGAGATGTGGATAACCAAGTTTTAATAGTCCCATTCTACATATTGAACAACACAATGAGAAATTGTTGACACGAATCGTGACGCACCGTGCCGCACACACAAAGAAAGTCGAAAAGCGTGGCTTCAATCGGGTGTCCGGACGATTTGAAATTCCGCGTGCGTGCCGATCAATTTGATCTGAAAAACCGACAAGTGATAAAGATTGTTAAATACAAAAAATCGGAACATGTCGGGTGAGACCGCATAGCAGTTCCGTATATACGCCCCTCGAAGCCACTTACGACGACATACGGCTATAAAAGCTGTCTGCCAATCATGCACGTGATCCATTCGGTTACTATGAAGATAAGACACATAAAGCATTGATTGCCGATCACACGTGCATGAAAAGACATGTTTGAACAAGTGAAGGTTGATTAAAAGTTGAAGCATAACCAAGCTCAAAGAAACTAGCCGACTTCGAGTCCATGAAGAAGAAACAAACAAGTTAGTACGAGCAAACCTAAATAAAGCTTGTACCTGCCGCACGACACCCAGCTCTATTAAGATTTAAACGCACTTGACATGTAAGAACCCGCAACATGTAACAACCTAGATTGATCTAATTCGGCTGTATAAGCATATGATCTATCTATCACGATGACATGAGAATAAGAACGTTTAAGAACAAATAGATCTATAAAATAAAGAGCCAGAACCAACCAATCTAGATTGGGCAAAAGAGTGTTACAAATAAAATAAAACATGCAACACATGATAACTTAATGAATCTATCAGATCTTGCCAAATCTAATAGAGCCGATAACTATCTTGCTTCGCTAAGCTATCAAGCGGACGCCTGCCGCACGGCCATCTAGTCGAGATAAACAAAGCATAAGCAAAGACTTCTTGATCGTCAAGCAGACGCCTGCCGCACGGCCATCCAGTCGAGACAAACAAGACTACTTGCATCAATATCTAAATCCACCGCATGATACTAGACATGATAGCAAGGTTGCCGGTACTTACGGAGGTCGACGGATCGATGGCTCCTCTCGAAGAACTCGACAACACGACAAAGGACTCAAAAACTTGGCACGGGGCCGGTTGTATTGATTTGATTGTGAATCCCCTTTACGATGGTCGAGGGCTTATATTTATACCCCGGACATAACATGAATCCTAAGAGATTACGATTACACAATATATTAAAGGTAACCCAAAAGTATGGCGACTCCTAGCTTTAATCTTCCTTGGAGTCCTTGATTATCATGTTCCTCGCCTTCTATTCGGTTTTCCGCTCGCCACCTTTTACTTCCCGAACGGAGTCACCGCCTCCAAGGATAGCCGACCGCACGAATGCTTGCCGAATCGTCCAGAGTCAGCCGACCGCACAAGCGTTGCCGAATCACTTAAAGTTAGCCGACTGCGCAGGTGTTGCCGAATGCTCTGAACACTTGCCTCCTCGTGAGCTTGTTGCACTGGCTCACCTGTCATCTTCTCGGCCCTTACCAAAATCCAGTGTTAACACATGCCCCTCAATTTCGGGATAAAAGTGATTTTATTCCGGAATTGACCATAAATTCTCTTCTCATTTAGGTCAACACTGTTCAAACTCGCAGCCGCCACTCGAAGCCTGAATTCCTTGATCCAAGTTCGAATCCCACTTTAGATCTCCAATGGCGATCCAGGATGGAGTTCCAAAGGTAATTTCTCGCTTCCCTCACATATTCGGCAATTTCTTCACCGATTCCCTGCCCCCTTTTGATTTACTTTCTACGATTGCATCGTTCTCTAAAGGAATACAAGGATGAGATCCTGATTCCCTATGCGGCAAACCCAAATTCTTATTTCCTCGGTCCGATGGGAGATTCCAACCCGATTGAGTTTGTCGAGAAGGAAACTTTGAGAATCCCTTTTAAATCTGGAGTCACCCCGCCGAATTAGTGGCCGAACACTTTCAAGACTTGGCCGTTTCCCCCAATTGCTGGATGGAGAGATTGGTACCAGAGGATTCTGAACAAGAGCAGCAGTCACTGGGAAACTCAAGATATTCAGCATTGCTTGGAGCTATCTTTGTCAGAGACTCCTAGGAACGACTCTCTCTTGATAGCAGCCACCCATTTCTGGTCTGATGCGGCTAATGCTTTTATCTTTGGTCATGGCCCAATGTCTCTCACTCTGGCAGATATCTTCATGATGACTGGCCTAAATGTGACGGCACCAGTGTACCCTTCAAAGTATAAAAACAATAGCAACCAGAAGGCAGTCAAGTCAGGAGTTGGATGGGCAAAATACATCCAAACTTACATGTCAACTGGTGCCGTGGCTGAAAGGTCCTTGTTTGGTTTTGGTAATTGAGTGACAACCTAGGTGGACTAATTGTGCTTATGTGAAATTTATAGAGATTTAGTCCACAGGTACATGTGTGTGAGCAACTATACCATAGAGGTGGTGTGATGAGTTGCAAGTCTCACACATGTGAAGATGAAGGAGCTTAATGCATGATACATGACATGGAGTCATATGGCTAAAGGTGAAGATCGAGACAAGACTTGGCTTGATGGACCGGTCGCGCGAGGTGAAGGGCAAGTTGGAGGCTTTGAAGCCGTTGGTACCGAGTGTCGGGAGGCTTGAGCAAAGACTTGGCGCTGATGAACCAAGGCGATGGTGAAGAGCAAGTGAGGTCAAGATCGATGGACCAAAGGCCATGTGATGATATGGAGTGGATCATATCATTCATGTGGATGTCGGTGCATGTGTTGCATCGGCATTGGAGGAGATGGAGTGGAAAGTGCAAGGCAAAGGTATAAGGGCGTTTCCATTTCACCGGTCATAGGTGTGTAGAGAAGTTGATGACCGGGTTTAGGATAGATGGCCGTACTATCAAGAGGGGCAAACTTGTTTGCATATCTGTCATCTAGTGCCACTTGAGCGATCTAACTTTGCATTGTGTTGCTAGGATCGAGTGGCGATGTGAGAAGGAGTGAAAACCCTTTGAAAATGTTTGTGAAAATGCTAACACACATGCACATGGCGATGTACACTTGGTGGTGTTGGCGCATTTACAAAAGGGATGGTGTTTGCCGGGTTGAGAGGGGTTTGTGAAAATGCTAACACACATGCACATGGCGATGCACACCGGCGCTTTCGGGAAAGTGAAGTGCTCATTTTCTATTGCGCCGGAGGTCGGAAGTGGAGGCGAAGTCGTCGGTATGTTTTTCGCCGAGAAACACTCGACCGACGCCGGTTCAGGGGGGACCGGACGCGTCGTCCCGTCAAGTGTGCGTCCGGGTGATTTCGGTGGTCACCGTGACGCTGCGTGACCGACGCCCGTGCCGCGTCCCGGCCGGTGTGCAGAGGCGAGGCGCAGGCGAGCTAAGGTGGACCGGACGCCGGGCGAGTCCGGTTAGTACTGATCGGACGCGTCCGGTCAAGAAAAATCGTTTTTGGAGCTCTCTGAGTTGTGACCGGACGCTGGGCGTCACGCGTCCGGTCGGAGGACAGGACGCGTCCGGTGAAGGTGGCGAGCGCGTGAGTGAGGTAGCCGCTGCGCGCCAACGGCTACATTCGAAAAGGCGACACGGGCGTCGCAGGTGCGATCGACGCCGCGACGGACACGCCCCTGGCCGTCACTTGACAGCGTCCGGCCAGCTCATTGATCGGTTTTCGTGGCAACGGCTCTTTTGGCCCTTGTGGCTATAAGTAGTTGCCTTGGCCGGCTTGGGCTGGCTGTTGAGCACATTGGGACTTTGTGTCCTTGCTTGGTGGTGCTTGAGAGCCCTCTAACTCACTAGAGCTTGTAGTGATTGCATTCAAGAGTGAGTTAGTGATTCTAGTGCATTGCATTGAGAGATTGCAAGGTGTGGCACTAGGTATTCGAGTTGCAAGCCGGTGGTGCTTATTACTCTTGGAGGTTGCCACCTCCTAGATGGCTTGGAGGCTTGTGGGCATCGTAGTAGCACGCTCGGAGATTGAGTGGTGCTCCGATTGCTAGTCACGTGGAGTGACATTGTGAGGGGGATTGTGCTCACCCCGTGGGGATCGCGAAGAGCAACTCTAGTAAAAGCGTGTCATTGAGTTACCCTCACTTGGGTAGTTGCTTGCGGCGGCCGTGGAGGTCTAGGCATTGGATGCCTATTAGCTCGCGCAACACGAAGTGAGTGGTCGACACAACGGGGACTAGCTTGGTGGCAACCAAGTGAACCTCGGTGAAAAATCGACGTGCCAACTTGTCTACTCTTCTCGTCGGTTTGTATTCACTAGCTTGTATCATCTTGTTCATCACTTGTGCTAGTGAGTAGTGGTTGCTCTTGTGTAGCTAGTTTGCTTGTGTAGCTTGCTAGTTACCTTCTTAGCTTGTGTAGCTTAGAAGTAGCGATTGCGTGGCTAGTTAGCTTGTGTAGCTTTGCTAGTCACTTTGCTTAGTTTGTGTAGCTAAGCAATTGAGCTCTCTAGTTAGGCTTGTGTAGCCGTACTAGTGAGAACTACTAGTATGCTTAGGTTTTGTGCGTTTTGCTCACTAGTATGTGTAGGTGCTCCTCGGTTTGATTGAGCACTAGTTGCTTAGGTTTGTGTGACCTTGTAACCTAGTATCGGATAGGCGAGCACTACCTAGCCTTGCACCTTAGTGATTTAGTTAGAATCTTTGTAAGGTGCTTAGATAGAGGGGTGTAGTCCTAGTTAGACCGATAGTTTTAATTCCGCATTTAATTCTTTCATCTGCTGCGATTAGATTTTAGAAAGGACTATTCACCCCCCTCTAGTCTGCCATCTCGACCCTACAGTGGCTGACAAAGAATATAAAGTTTTCATGAATATGTGGCTGTGCAGATTCATCTTTTGTGGTAAATCTAATGAGTCAACCCTGAATCACATGGTAATGGCTAAAAAACTGGCTGCAGGCACCTTGATTCCCTTAGGCAAGTACCTTTTGGGTACTGTTTACCATATGATGCATCAAACCACTGTCCAGATGCGCCAGCATGGAGAAATTCACTATGTAAATGGCCCTTGGTGGTTGGTTCAGATGTGGCTGCAGCTGTACATGCACCAGATAGTCTCTGTGGACCTTCATGATTTGGGCTTCCCTTCAGTTAATTATGCTGAAGATGATGCAGTGAAAGAGAAAGCTTGCCAGACATATGGAGAGGCAGCATCCACCATTGTAATTGACATAAATATTGGCCATCTATTCAAGCTGTTCTTCAAAGGCTTTGGCAATGTGATCTGGCTCCCCTACAGAGAGAATAAAAATCTGACTCTGCCCTGCAAGTTTAGCTATGAGACTGGTTGTTCAGACAAAGCATCCACAGAGATCTTCAATTCTTTCATCAAGCCTTGTGTTCTGCCGGCAGAATTTCACCATGGGAGGTTACTGCACCCCACCTATGAATTCTACAACCCAAACATGGTGGCCAGGCAATTAGGGTGTGGGCAGTTGCCCCCAAGGCTATTCTTCTCAAAAACTATAAGGCCTAGAGAGAAAATAGGAGATGATATGGAGGCCAAGAAAGTTTTTGAACTTGGATGAGATCTGCCTATATATGAGCCTTTCCCTCTTGGGCTGATAGATGTTGCCCATCCCTTGTTTGTCTCCTGGTGGCAAGAGTGGCGTGCTCACATTTTCAACATACCAGCGCATCCTCTATGTCAAGACCTGCAAGCTCAGTTTGACTCTGATAGTGAGGTGATTTCCTTGTATCCACAACCTTCCTGATTCTGGATTTATCCCTGATTTTAATACTTTGCTATTTACAGGACATTGAGCCCATCCCTCCTTCTCAAGTGGTTCAATACTATCAGGCTGGGCCTATTTCTGCTTTGGGTTTTAATGCCCCCACTCTGGCAGCCTTCATGAAAACCCTGCAGCTTTGGGTACAGCATCTTCAAGAGGAGAAAGCAAAAGGAAAGCCGCTGCTGAATCAAGCAAGGATGTCACTGTGCCTAGGAGAACAAGATCTAAGAAAGCCAAACTGTCTCCCAAGGTATATCTTTTTCAGCCTCATTTAGGCAATAATTTTGTGCTTACTTCCTCTGTTTACAGCCACAGGTCAAACTTTCAAGGTCGGCCAATGCTTTAACAACCATTGAGACTTCTCTTCGTGCATCTGGCCGAAGATGCAAAATCCGTAAAGCTACCGGCCATATTGGTAACATTTTCTCGCTTGATCACCCTATTTTTTCTGTCCTAGATGCATTCAACAGTACTCACACTCTGTTACTTTGCATCAGATCAACTCTTGGATAGGATGACTGAAGAACCTTCTCCTCATCACGTTGTTAGCTCATCATCGCTGGGCATTCAGCCGAGCCCTCAACTAAGCCAGGGCAGGATCCAATTTGAAGAAGACTCTGTTCAGAAGGTAATGTCTTGCTCCATTGAATTCTTTAGTAAACTTGACCAACTGGCTAATAATTTTTCTCTCTCTTAAGGATGATATCAAGCCGACTGTCAACTACTCCTTCACTGTTGAGGAGTATATCAATGAGGGAGGTGAAGAAGCCACATCTCAGCAGAGATTGTCATCAGAGAATCAAGCTCGGCTGAGGGAAATTGCTCTACTACTGACAAAGGCCATAAATATTCTGGTTCAAGATGCAGATCAGATAAGGGACCTTGTTGAGCTTATTGACCAAGACATCCCTCCAACTCTCAGGGCTCCCCTAGAATCTGCAACTCATCTTGATGACCACCTTGGTAAAGTCAGAAGAGCAAACAAGAACAAGGCTTCGAGAGCTGCTTTGCAAAGTGATAATCTGATGAGGAAGCAACAAGCCAAAGAGCTGCACTCTCAGATTCAGGCTGCTAAACAATCCTTGGCAACTTTGGAGCCTGAGCTGGAAACCATGGTGTGACGGAACCGTCCAATTTATACATGATTAAGCATGAACGTCCCGCTAATTATGATGGCACGCACATACTCTCCCATGTATAAACCCGGTAGTCCGCCGAGTGTCACGAATGACCTCGGTAAATCAACTTTACAACCAGGATCGTACTCGATTAAGCAAATACATATCACATACTCGAGTTTGCAGCATAAGAGTTATTACAATAAGATAAAGAATAATGAATAAAAGTTTAGTTTCAAATCAATTGACAATAAAATAAAGTTTAAAATGATTACCAAATCAAAACTTGAGTGGTATTGCTAGCTTAATTGACATCCTCCGTGAAATAAAGAAGAGAAATATTCTTATGGAGTAGCCGTGCCCATTGGCTTTTAGTTACATCATCTGCAAACAAGCAATTCACCCGCAACATGGTGGGATAAAACCCTGAGTACTCAATTGTACTCCGTAAGACTTACCCGTCAGGGAGAAGAAATAAAAGACACCAAAGATAATGATAGGCTATATATGTGGAGTTTAATGGCTAGCATCATTTGCGAAAAAAAGCTTACTAATGTAATCCTTACGGTAAGTTTTAGTAGCAAAGATTAAGGTTGAGCTACTTAAGACTACATTAGCCTCTTTCTATATCATATAATTTGAATCATAGAAATTATCATCCATAATGGGATATCAACCATAATCCTTCTATTATCATCCGATGTTCCATTTCTTTTCTACGCCTCTGCGAAAAGGTATGAGTTTCTCACCGACCGAGAGACGGCGATTCGAATCGATTACACCCACTGGGTAAAGCCCGTATCACACACTCTCGCAAGCCGGGACCAAAGCTTGCTTGAGTCACTTGCTCACTCTATTCGAAAGATGGAATTGAATCCGGTTGCAAAGCTCATGGTACTTTGCGTCTCACAAGTCATGCCCGCTCAGCCCGTAGCCCGTAGTCACGCAGGGTCTTGACCAAGCACCCTTTCCCCCGTCCGTTCGTCCCCAAAGAATGCATTCAGCGGTTCAAGAACCACCTCGAATAGGCTAATCAGTTTCACCGTCGAAACGAGTTATTCGGGCGGTTATGTGAAGGTACGCTCAATCTCACACCTAGATCCGAATACGGCTCGGTCCTTAATCGACACGCAGACGGAAATACCAAATTCCGTCCGGTCTCCAATTTATTAACCATCATATGATTCAGGATAGCATACATATATCCCGTAGTGAGTAAGTAACCATCCTACATCTCGCGGGAGACAGAAATCACCCGACTTCTACCGGTCTAAGCATGGCTAAGCATTTAAGGAGAACGTCCCTACACATACTAGTAGGATAGTATCTGGAATTAGTTGTAGCTCAAGGTAATCATGCAACAACGGTTTCATTCAACTCTTATTTACTTAATGCACATTACACTAGACTTAAAGTGTAATAAAGTATTTATAAAACAGAGGGAGTGGGTTATGCTCCGGGGCTTGCCTGTGTTGCAGGGGAGGTTAACGGTTAAATTTGTCATCGGTATCTTCCGTGGAATTCCTTTGTTTTGTTGGATCCTCCCGAGTCTCCTTCGAAGCTTGATCATCTCAGACCTTCTCACTCACGTTCACTACACGTAATGAAATAATGCATGCTTAATGCTATGCGTGACATGATGCATGATGAGATGATTTGTTTGAATAATAATAAAGGAAAGCTACATAAGGTTCCATGTGTGCAATTTTCTTTCTCTGATGACAACACTATATTATCAAGTTTGTTTTTAATCTTCACAGAGTAGGTGCATATCTCCTCTCTGAAAAGGTATTATAATTACTTACAAACAAACACATACTAACTACTATAAACCTATCATGTTCTTTATCCATAAGAATCAAGTTGCCGAGGATCATTTGGATGTTATGATCCGAGGTCTACAATCAATCCAAACGTCACACCAAGCATTGCATGCTTAATCCTTTCCGAAGACTGTAGCAAGGGAACATTGTCACACCCCAAAATTTCTATTTTGGGGATGTGCCTTGAAAACACTAAATAAAATAAATGATTTAACGTTTCTCTAAAAGTTTCCAACCTTTTGTTAAGTTTGTTCTCAATCTAAAGAGTGAAGAAACCATTTTCTAAAACTTTTTTTCAATTTAATATGACTTGTTTGTTGCACTTCATGCCATTGCACAGTGTTCTTGTGTGAAAAATGAGTTTAAATGTTTTCAAACGCGCGCATCGGGTTTCATTCGAAGCAAATCCCTATTAATCTTTGACCAACTTTCCTTGGCCTCAATACCATGATCAAGTCCTTGGGAACCACATAATACCTTAATCATTGATCCTTGTTCTAATAACCTTGATGGATCCCAAACTTTCACCTTGCCGGACACTCAATCTTATGCCCTCTAAAACCCTAACTAGTCATAGCCCCTGCTCTCTCTCTTTTTCTTTTATCCTTTCTCCCTTATATTTGAGCTCCTAATCTCTTTTGATTTAGTCTTCTTCATAGCCCAAAGTCTATGCTAAGTGGCCAATCTTTATATCTCTTCTTTCTCACACAATTCAATCTCATCTTGTTCAAGTCAAATCAATCACGTGTCATGTATCCAAGTTAATCTTAATTTTGAATTGCTTTTCTTTCTTCACCTTAGGAAACATCTACATGGGCCCTTTTTCCCTTCACCTTTTCTCCTCTTGATCAAAGCCAAACTTGTATATGATCCATCCTTGAAATCTCCATAGCCTTACTCCCACCTCTTTGAAACTTCCAATTTCATGAAAACCCTAATCGCAACTCTGATAACTTGGCGGATCAAGCCCAACTCTTTCCTTCCATCTTGTCTTATCTTGGGACAAATCCACCAACTTAGATCATTAGTAAACCACACCTCCCCATTTCTCTCTTTTGCTAATGGGTCAACCCAACTCTTTCCATCCTCGACACCGCTCCGGTCCAAATCTCTCATTAGCTCTCGCCTCGGATCAAAGCCCAACCATCCTTCTCTTTTTGTGGACCAACATGGAGCCCAACCAGCCCTCTAACTCTTCCTCTCCCCTCTCCCACGTGACCCCCTTGGAGCCTCTCAATATGCCATAAAAATATCAACCAAAACATGAAAATATCAAGCCAAGACCCTTTGCCTTCCCACCCCTTCACCCCCCCTCACCATCCCTTCATATATACCACCCCCACAGCCCCCTCACGCCTCCCCTTCATTTCCCACATCAAGGACAGAGGAGGGACGCCCCTGCAGCTCCTCATCCTCCCCCCCATCGCTGCCCCGATCAACCGCAACGCGAGATGGATGCCCCGATGCACTAGATCGTCGTCACCGGCCACCGTTGATGCCTCTCCTCGCTCCACCACACCTATCCCCATGGTGAGAACACTCCATAATCTTTCTCACATTGTTCTTGTGTTCCTCGCTGCATACCAAGTGCCGTGGATGACGTATGGTTGATCCCCGATGAAGTTTACCCGTTGTATGTGTTGCTGTCCTCGTGGGCAGATTTGCTGTCATTCACGGAATCGGCGTTCCTCGCTGTTTCGTGCCTCCAATCATCAATCCTTTTGGTGGAGTTGTAGATTACGTCCTTGAACACACCTCTGTAAAATGGTTTCGCCATAGGAGTTGAGAAACTAGAGATATCGCCATCTCCGTACCCGCTGCTCCTGCTGTCTTGGCAGATTGCAACTCTGAGTCGTGTTGGCGTTCCTTGCTAATCCACAGCCCAAATACACTATCCCTTGAACCCACATGCTCATGACATCTCTGCACATGATCCCACAAATTGGTTTGGCTATGCAATCTCCGATGGCCGAGATATCGGGCCGAAGCGTCCCACTACCCTTGTTGTCCAAACAGCACCCACCCTGTTTTTGGCAACGGCGTTCCCGTTGATCCATTGAACCCCAACATGTACCCTTTGTCTAGGATATCACTTATATAGTTGCACACACCTATGCAAAGTTTCATGGCCATATGATCAAATGCGAAAGAGATATCATCCAGTTTTGTGCTCGGCTGTCTCTGCTGCCCCCAAGCAGCGTTGATGCCGGGTTGGCATGCGCGTTCTCGATGATTCGCTACTCCGATGGTCAAGCCCTTCAACCACAGTGTTTAACATATACTTATACACATATCTGCAAGTTGTCTTGTCCATATAAACCACATCACCAAATATATAAACATCATGGTGTCGCTGTTCCTACCATGCCAATTGCCAACAACTATGCCATGCCATCTTGCAATCTCGTTCCCCGACTATCCAACGGTCAAAACATCATGCACTTTTGCCACAATATACTCTATACAATACCTAGAAACCTCACAAAATATACCACCCTTTGGTCCTTTTGATAACCATGCAACCGCTCATCATAACTACCGCTGGCCACCGACGTGCGTGTCTAGGATGCCTTAGCAATTCACCGTGTTCCCCGCTCTGAGTCCTCCTACATGATCATGTGTCTCTGACTTATCATTTTTATAGTCATTGCTACCCGCCGCTATCCGCCACCGAGTATTCTCAACCAATGCACCATTAACAATAATCCTATTTTCCTTTGATCTTGAATCTACCATAGTGCATTGTTTAATAATGACATGTTCCCAAGTAACCTATACACATAACCAATCCTTATTGTTCTGGTGTGTATGCTCCTTCTAGTACAAAACCCACCTTGCTCACCTAAATCCAATCATTTCGATCTATACCTTTCAACTTTCATATCCTTTAATTGTGGCTTTCGTTTTGGTTGTTTTGCGCTCAAGCGATCATAGTTATAAGTCCTACGTGTTTCAAATCTATATGTGTTGTTTTTATAATGCTTGGTGTATTGTTTCTAGGTTTGTTTAAGATGCTTGTGCTGGTTGATGCTATCGTTAGAGTTGGAGCTATGCAAGGATGATCCAGAAGGAAATGATGGAAAGTTTGTCTGGCTTTTGGAAGGCAAGTGTAACATGAGTTCTTTGCTACCTAATAACCATTTAATCACTTTCATATGCATGTGTCTAATATGATAAACCCCTAAGGACTTTACCTAGTACTTTTGTACCATGTTCCTTGTTACCCTGGGTTGATGCATATGGATAGCTTTGCTTAGTTTGCAATCACCAAACCTTATAATGTTAATTTTGATTAATGATGCCTTATGGAATCGATGGTTAAAGTGTTGCTTTTGAGCAACATGGACAGAAGGGGGCTAGAGCATTTGCCTGTTGGGTGCTCTAGTCGGCCCTCCATAAGGACTCAATCTTAAGGCGGCCACCCAGGACATCCGTACAACCATGGGGACTATATGGCTCTGGTCTTGGCTAAGTAACTAGATTTTTCTAGCTTGTTAGTGGTTACCGAAAGGCGCAAGAGGGGGGCCTAGGTTGCAGAATGGCTTCTTGCCCTGTCAAGATGTGTTGCTGGGCTGCGGTCATTTGTGCACTAGTCTTGAGGGGGGGCTCCATTCGCCTAGCTGCTGAAACCTCGCGGCTACTAACTTGTTAGGGTGTCTTTGGAAAGGCCTCGTAGTGAACCCTGCCGACTTACCTTGGAAGTGAGTCAAGAGGCTGATCACCTCGGGCATATGGGTAACACGACTCATGGTGAAAGTGTACACACTCTGCAGAGTTTGATCAAACTGATATATCAGCCGTGCTCACGGTCACGAGCGGCCTGGATCCTTTTCGAGATAGATGGTTTGATGGATGGTATGGACCATGGTTAATCTTGATGATGATGATTATATATATTCACTTGGGGTGCTAAGCATAACCTAGGAAGTCAGGTATAATAATAAAACATGACCAATTAAAAGTGCTAACCGCAGTTCAGCCGTGTCTAGCCTTTTGAGCCTTGCATCCCCTCATGTTATGCTTGCTGAGCATGGTGCGCTGACGCTTGCTTTACAATCAACAAAATCCCGGATGGGTACCAGATGGTGGTTGAAGTGAACTGTTTCTAGTGGAGTTCCAAGGGTGCTAGGCGAGTGCTCTCCCAAATAACCGTCCCCTGTGGAGTACGAAGACCCAAAGACAGAAGATTAAGAATACTTCTATTGTGCTTTGTTATAGATGTAAGTCCTATTGTAAATATGTTTCAATATATAATAAAGCATTGTCTTTGATAATCTCCATTTTTGTTGCTATATGTGTTGTGTGGACATCCTGGGCACACATATAGTTAGCGCTTGGTATTCTTCGGAAAACCGGGTGCGACAAACATCAAGATCATTACTTAATTAATTAGTGACACTATTAATTTAGGAGTTAAGTTCAAGATACCTTAATCATGAACTACACCACTGAAGTTATTACTAAATTTCTTAAACACACCATGGTTGCATGGATCAAGAAATCAACTCAAAGTATAAATGTAAAACAGGACAGCAGCGCAGCAGCTGACTGTTTTACCCATAGCAGAAGCTATAGATATCCAAAAGAGGTGTTCTTAGATTCTTTGAAAAGCTTATAAAGTTGTCTACAATTTTGTTATTATCATCTTTGATTGATTCCATCATCATCAAGGTCAAACAGATTAGAGGATTAAGTCTGTCCAGAAACTGGACAGATTCTGACCCTGAATATTACACACTTATAACCATAGTTATATATTACCAAAATTAGTGATTCAAGACATTTTGGAAAGCTTATGAAAAACACTACAACTTTCTAATTATGACCCATAGCTGATTCCTAATTTAAATAAGTCAAATAAACAAGTCTTTCACTTCTGTTCAGGAAGTAAACAGAAATTGATCAGCAATTTGTAAAATCTATAACTCCCAATCCTGTTGTCCTAAAATCCTAAAATTTTAGGATAACCTAGATATAGAAGTCCTCTACAACTTTTGTATATAAACCCTCTACAGAAAATGTTATTTAAAACATATAAATATTTATTGAATAGAAACTGCACTTGCTATCATTTCAGCACAACATATAGAAATGAATCATGCATGTGAGAGTCTATAAATGAATGGAGAAATTTAAGGCTAGGAAATAAGATTATACCACCTCCATGACCTAGTTTTGATGAAGAAGAGGGCGTGCTCTATGGTGGAGAAGAAAGTATGGCATGGAAAAATGGAAGAGATGGAATGGAATGAAGAGAAAGCACTTCTCTCCATCATATATATAGATGGATGGATGATGGGCATGAAGAAGGTAGAAATCAGATTTCCCCACTTCCAACCAACCATAGCTTGACACAAGGAGGGAGAGGTGGCATGACCAACCATTCACTATATGACACATAAAAAAGGGAAAGGTGTCAAGATCACTCACTCACCACATGACACATATAGGGAGAGGTGGCAAGGTTACTCACTCATCACATGACACATATAGGGAGAGGTGTCATGAGAAGATGCATGAAGGGTGAAAGGTGGCATGTGTGTAGATGGAGATGGAGAGTAGAGAAGAGAAATCAAAATTCTCCATTCATATCTATGTGATCATGAACCAAGGCAATCATGGGCAACCATAAATATGGATTATGAACCACTATTAATCTAGCTACTTATATCATGCATTTACTTATTCAAGCCATGATAATTCAAATAGCAAACCAAGGAATAAATCATGAATTCACATGCTTGTATATATTGATGAAACACAAGCTCCCTTTAATTATTAAACCTATATGCAAAAGATAAGCATACCATCAAGTAAAACAATCAAGTTGCCTAAGGACAGCAAGGTGTATGCCCCTAGGTCTTTATTTATTTCAACAAAATTGTCACACATGTGATCATATATTGGTTCTTCTTTTAATACGAGAAAATCAATATACATGCATACATGTTTATATGCTTGGGCAATATAACATAAAGTTATTCATCATCTACTTAAAGTACTCTGAAGATGGACAGCACTTAATCATGTTAAAACAGTAGGGTGATTAAAAGCAACAACCAAATCATACATATGCTTAATCATATTGCTCTCTTTCCATTTATTAATAAATATATAAATAATGATTTTATTAAACATTGTCAAAATCACTTCAAACTTTTTGTACTGATTGGTGATGTCATGAAATGAATGTAAAATAATTTTCATGATTTTTGGATCAATATTTTATTCTAGAAAAATCATGGAATGTACATTTATTAATTAAAAGGGGTAATTTTTGATCAAACCAAAATAGCTATTTTTCTAGGTTTTATATTTTCCCACATAGATTCCATCACAAGGAAGTCACACAAAAATTTTCATAATTTTTGGAGCTCAAATAAATTCTATACAAAAAAGACAAATTGCTGCACTATTTAGAAATTCAAATAAAAGGGAAAACGGCTGTGCACAGTACTCTTCCAGCGTCTGCGCAGTGCCCGCGGTGGTTGACAGGCGGGCCCCGCTGGTCAGCGCACAGTGCTCCCGTGCTGACAGCGGCGGCGGCGCCAGTTGACCGGCGTTTGCTCACCGGCGGTGAGGTCGCCGGGCGACGCGGCTTCTACCTACGTGCTCGGGGTGACCCCACGCATCACCCCCCGGGTGTTGGTTGGGCCCTAAAAGCACCGCGTCGAGCTTCCCGACGGCCATGGCGACACGGCGGCGCACGGTCTCAACGGCGGTGGCCATCTCGGCGGTCCCCGGCACGGACAAGGGTGACTACGGCTCCCTTTACATCAACACGGACATGTTTGACAAGTTAATTGAGTCTTGGTTAGTTCCTAACGGGCTCGGGGCGAGGTTAAGGGCGGCACGGCGGCGGCCGAAGCTCGCCGGGCGCCTGTATGTTCCGGTCGTTAAGGCGTGGTAGAATTAAATTAAAGGCTTCGTAAAGCATTAGCAACCTATAGCGATCACGGTGCTCACGCCGGTCACGTCGAAGATGGTGTAAAGGCGGGCGGCGGGGGAGGATGGTGTCTCCCGGGCGTGAACACGGCGGGCGAGACGGTGTTCGGGTGTGTCCTGTGCCCACGTAGATACAAATAGCGAGCCGATCATGATCGCGACATCAACACGAAGCTAGCGCAACAATTATCCATGTGAATGGGTCACTAGAATACCCCCCGGGCGGCGGCAGAGGTCGAACGTGGGCGGAGCTCCGACCGGCCGCAGAGAAGATGAAGGTCGTTTGGGCAATCAAATCGATGGCAACCAAAGTGAGACCGGTTGTAATCGGGGCGTAGGGAGCTGATGGGGCTATTGGCAAATGCAATTGGGAAATGAGGGAACGATGGCTGCGAATTTTACGGCGAGGTGGGTTCGGCCGGCGATGTGCGTAAAATGGAAAAAAGATGGACGACGGCCGATGCAAGCTATTTGTCAAGGCACGGGGAAGGCAATTGGAGAGTTTACAAACTCAACCACGCGGCGGCAAGGCAAGAGCGTGCTAGCGCCGGGCACGGGGAACCGTTCCCGTGTCGCCGGTGAGCAATGTGACAAGAGAAAATGGTCACCGCGAGTGGCGGGCTCTCAACGCCGGCGGGCGGCGGTATGGGCGACGCACAAGCCCTCCATTCTCCTGCGACCAAAGACAACCGGGATTGCTCATCGGACGCGGGCGTGGCAGCGACGGCCAATCGCCGGCGGGCACACGAAGGCCGACGAGAAGGTCCCTGCCTGTCGAACTATCAGAGCCGACCGAAAACCCCGTTTCTCCTCGCTCTAACTCTGTTCCAATTGCCAAATTGCAACCCAATTCCACCATTGCAATCTCTGATATGTGGACTCCAATTTTGATTAAAGGATCACTAACTAATTCCTAATGGGCTGCAAACTATAAGCTGCTAAACCTTCCTAAAAACACACCGCACGAGCTCATTCAGGGCCTATTCGGTTAAGTCAAGAACCAATTACAGCAATTAGCATTCTTTGGCATTTAATTAATGATAAACCAAGCAAGATCAAGCCCAACCAATTACATGGTAGTGAAGTACCAACATTGTACCAACAAATAGTGCACTGGTTTCCAGAATTTGGTTGAAGAAAATAAAATTGCATGGCCTTAAAAGTGAACTTTATTACAGCAATTCAGGACTTAGAAAAATCCTAAGTCCTTTGCTGAATTCAATTCAAATTCAAATTTAGAGCCACTATATGGACAATTTAAGATGGGATTCAGTCCTGGGATCTTAAATAAAAGTTGTGGCATATATCTTGTACTACAACTTTCATTTAGGGCTTTACCCCAAAAACTAAAGAAATCATATACTTGTGATAAAAAGCTTTCTAGTAACATGAAAAAGGCATAATTAACTTTGTCATCACATGTGAGCACTTTTAGACAAGAAGTTGTATACAAACCCTATCTCAAACATTATTCTAATCATTTTTAAGCAATCTTTGAGATTGTTACACAAGCATATAGGCAGTACACATGGAACTTGCAATTGCTTATACTTATAGTTAAATGCAAAATGGTGCTTTGTGCATGATGAAATTGCAATGCAATGTGATTAACATTTAGAATGTTACACATGGAGAAGAGTAAGGCTAGGTCGAAGCTCAATTGAGCCAATTGAATGCAAAAAACTACCACAAAGATAAATTGCAACCCGCCGAACTCCATAGGACGCAGGCTGAAGCGCATATCATTGTCTAGGAGAATCACCAACAAAAACTGGCTGCGGGAAAGCTCCGGGACATGATGATAAGAAAAGCCGATGAAGGAGAAAGAATCGCAACGATGCCATAGATGCAGCCAAATTGTTCCTAAATAACAAAGAAGTATGTATACCAAACTTGAATGTAGCACTAACCGATTAAGAAGAGGAGAATCATTTATTTCTTTCTGGCTCATCTTCAAAAAAGAAGAACAGCTACACCGCCGCCAAAAGAAGAATCAAGACTATAGCCAAAAAAAAGAGCTTCCCGACAACCAAACAACCGATCCCTTCAAAAGGTTTTGATTTTGATTTAGCCGAAGAACGCGCCCATCCGATAACGCCCAAGAGGAAGAACCCTTACTTGTCGCCTTGGGATACCCCGAGGTATACGCCACGATCTCCTTCGCTTATAAATAAATTCAATGGTTTCCCCTCATCGCTATCCTCAATCATACACCTTCATACCGGCTCTTTCAAGAGCTCTCGCAAAGGAGCAACCTGGAGGAGCAATCCTCTCCATCAACATGGCGAGCGGCATCAATGACTGCGGGCAGCCCCTCGCCAAAAGGCTTATGAAAGCCGAAGAAACTAGTCAATCTCGCCAAAAAGAACTCGAAATGAGAATCAATAGTGAAAAAACACTTACGCTGTTGGCTTATCCTGAGTATCTTCTCCAATCAGTTCGACCACCGACCGCTTTCAAAATTGCTGACGAACAAGCATCTTCTTCATCAAGACAACTCTGTCTTCCCCCAATGGTGGTGACTCTCTCCTGCAGTACTGGGATCACCGTCCACGCCGCCTTCAAAGGTTCCACCTCATCGAGTTTGAGGAGTCTTGCCATGATAGCATAAACGCCAACCCCTCGTCCGGCGAGTCGAGGGAGGAAGACCCTTCAAAGATTCATTCAGGAAGAGCCCGTTCCAAAGAGAGGGACGAGGCCAAACGATCATGGCGATGTTCTAAGTGGGACCCCCATTGTGCAGGTTTGAATGGGAGGATCGAGCAGCAACATTTTGGCGACGCTATCATCGGGTTCGGCATCCTCGCAATCCTTCCTTTTCAATCTTTCTTCATATATCGATTTGAGCCACTTGTCCAAAGACTCTCTCATGGAGAATGACATCCACCTCAAGGTGGCGAGGGAATCATCAAGGCCGACAAGGTGAACGCCTAAAAGGAAACGGAATGTACGCCTCGGAGGGAGGAATGGCCGTGTTGAAAGTTTCTATCCAAAATGTGCAAAAACAAAGATGAAGCCCGCCCCATTCCTCAAGACATGAAGAGATGGAAAAGAAGCCAAACCACTGATCTGGCCGGTGGAACAAGATTGAGGAAACAAAAGCCCTTGAGCACTAAAAGAAACAAAAAGCCACCTTCGGGCGGGAATCCAAGGACCAATGTTTCAACTGCTCCCAATGGAGTTATTCCAAGAGTAGTTTGTATCCAAATGACCGTGAATAATGAAATTATTTTCCGAGATGTGTTTGTTCATGGCTCTTTGCGATGAATGCCTTCATAGAAGAACTTCAAAGATTTTTCCGAATCAAAACCTCCTCAAGAATGATGTTTCAACTAATGACTTGGAAGCCATTTTAGTTCCCCAAAGAATCAAGTCCCAAACCAATAACCCAGATGCGACGTAATGCAAGAGCAAAAGATTGTCATTCAACGCTTCACCTTTCTTCCGATAAACCAAAGGCAAGGTGAAGAAGAAGAACAAACCATTCTAAAGGGCTAAAAGACGTATATTTTTGGACTAAAGGGGATATGAATTAAAGGCTATTTCAAATTTCATGGGATTTTTGAGCTAAAGGCCCGATGTTCCTTCAATCGGCTATGTTTGACTTAAATCCCTTTTATGAACCAACTTAACACTGGATAATATTTTTAAGAAATCTTCCATTGATTTTGCTAACTCTTATTATAATAGAGTTTTCAAAATATATACATTGCCGCACACATTTCACTATCCTAAAGGGTCCTTCCCAATTTGGAGACCATTTTACTAAAAGCTTTATCCTTCTTCACCTCAATGGTCCAAAAAACTAGATCACCTTCTCTCAATTGCTTCATTCTAACTTTCTTATTATAATACAAACAACACGTGATCATTTTTTCAAATATTTTCGCAGACCTTAAGACGCAATCGTGATGTAGTCTCTAATTCATCCATCATCATTCAAGAAATCTTTCTTTCCCAAATCTTTTTGTAACATAACTCGCCTCGAGCCCGAAACAACTCCCATGGTAAACCAAGATGATGCCCATGTAATTCAACTACCTCTAAGGCGTAATAAGCCGAGTAGATCCAAAGCGTAACCTCGATACACCGAACACGCTGCATTCAAGATTGCCAAAAGCGGAGCACCGATCGATCAAGCATCACATCTAAGCTCTCCAAGAACAAGTCTGATCAACTTTATGTGAACAAGAGATTTTGTACTGCTATCGATCGCCGCGCTTGTAATCGGCACGCCTGTAGGACCGCATGACAAGAACCTTCCTTAATAAAGCATATGTTCAAGTAGTGAAAAAGAAGAACTAAGAGAGTGCAAAATGACCCAAAGATAAGGCACATCTCAAGATTCTTCTACTCACTTAACGAGCCTCCAATCACAATTCGTGATTAGTCCGCTCTAATCCCTATCTCACACTTCTACTCACTAAATAATTTCATACCGAAGAACAAGAAAGAAGCCCCTGTGGGGTCGCTCAACCTCGCAAAACTATCATTGTCACAAGAATGTGAAGAAGCATACTATGCCAAGACTGAAAACAACCAAAGGAAAGTGCACGAGTAGACCAAGACGGTAGTACATAGACCAAAACCACCTCCAGAAGCATCGATAAGGACAATAAAAAGAAGGCAAGAAGAAAGCAACAAGAGTATATTCCAAGCATATACGCCACAAGAAAAGCCTTTATACCACCAACATTAACGCCCAACCATAAAAGCGTACATAAGGACAGAAAGCAAAGTCACGAGGCCGTTGTCCAAGCCTCACAAGAACTCGAAAGCTCTAGTCGCAATTTTAACCTGAAACTCGTAGGCGGCTGCCTGGAAAGAGGAACCCCATCACTTTTCAAAGAAAGAATTCAAGCCTCGTAATACAACTTCAAAGCCATCATGCTACCTAGACCCTCCAATTTTGTTCCAAAAAGCAAGAGGCTCTAAGCCAAGACCATTGAGGCGCCAATACAAGACGTCAATCAAAAAAGCCACCAACCCATCACTTTTTGGGCTACGATTTCAAAAGACATCATGATACTCAATCTCCAAATTTTGTTCTAAAAAGCAAGCAGGCTCCCAAGACCAATAAGTGCGCCCATGGGCGCATCGCCGACCGAAAAGCCATCACCCGACTTTTCCGACAAAAAAATAACTCTGACTATGCTCTGGGGCTGTGGCATACACCCCCTCAACTTTTTTTCTTTTTTTTCAAGATCCTCCTGCCTACTGCAGTGCAACAAGTAGCAAGAGGCTCCTGCGACCAATGAGTAGCCACGGCGCACAAAAGGCAACAATTCTTCGCCAGACCACTTCGGACGCATCACTCCAGCAAGGCGCTCCCGAAGTTCTACTTCAAAATGCTCGGGGCCGTCGATATGCACGTTGCACTGCCATCATTCATTACCATGCCTCCCGTCGTGACAAGAGCAAGAAGGACGTGATCCGAGTAGAATAATGACCATCCTAAAGACAATAGAAAGTAACCTCTAATCGGACGTAACACTTCCTATGATCCCACACTAGACTAGAAACCATAGCTCGCTCTTTCCTCTTATAAAAAGGAGCCGTAGCACTCCTCTTTTGTACAGATCTAACAATACACGACGACATCAATCCAATCCAAAAGGCCAAGGCCGACCGGAGTAGAGCTTT